>VZSV01000072.1:276118-315963 GCA_013398735.1 Nothocercus julius
AGGGAAGGGAAGGGAAGGGAAGGGAAGGGAAGGGAAGGGAAGGGAAGGGAAAGGAAGGGAAGGGAAAGGAAGAGGACTGCATCACCCTATGAATTCCAAACAAAAATCCCACACCTCTGGGGTCAGCTGTAGATCCAATGTTTTGTTTAAAAATACGTTTCCGAAGTAGCACTGCATGTGATTCAAAGACTTTTCTCCAGGCCTGGTCTTCTAGCAGAGTTCTCTTCCACATTTTGGCACCTTTTGACAGTGTGCTAACTCCTATTTCTGCCCAAGGTGGAATTTAGTATGGAATATCCTATCTGGGACGTTCTGTAGCTGAGTTTAGTCCATTAGCCCTGAGTTTACTTGTCCAGGATTCAGATACTCTTGATTCAATTTCTATCTCCTCCACGGTCCACTTGTAGGAGTCTGATAGATTACTTGATTTGTGTCTCAGATTAATTTCTGCAAAATTAGGACATTAAGAATTTCTTCCTCCCCACAAGACATTACACAAATAAATAAATGAATCCTTATGAGATGTTTCCGTATCTCAGAGAGGTCAGTCAGAGGATACAGTATTAGGCTAGCATCTGCTTCCAAAACCTATTAAAAGAAAAGAGCCTTATCATCCTCTCCTGACTTTTTTAACCATCAAAAATAATTTGTATTAAGTCTGCACATTCAGATATTGGATTAAATTCCCAGTCAATTATTTTCTAATCCAAACCTATTTCTCTAACTGAAATCTACAGCAGATTTTAAGAGTGTACACACAGATAACGCTCTGAGATAAAACATGGAGGAAAATAGCCTCTTTCCTATGCTGTTTCCTCTTTCAGTGGCCTTGGCAGCATCCAACACAATGACCTCCTGAATACATGCCATAGGGCATTAGAGTCACACCTGGATCCTACATTGTGTTATACCACTCAGACACATACAGAGTCAGCTCAAGGTCGAGAGGGAAACAACACTACATAGGCAAATAATCTTTCAAGTCCTATTTCCTTGGTGCAGTTCTTTGTTGGCAAGAATATGTTGGGATTCCCCACTTGCTGACAGCTACTTGGACTTCTAGGGAGCCAAGAAAGTTTCAAATACAAAGGTTGCTAATACCAACAAATTAGCAAATTAGCAAAAATTACTTTCTCAAACAAGAAAGTTTGAGTTTAAACCTCCTTCCCTTAAGGTAACTGCTAGTGAGATGGTCTGATTTTGCTATCCTGTGGCTTTAATCAATACCTGATCAAGATAATGAATCCTAGGCACTTTCTCTTGCAACTTGTTTTCTGAGCTACTCCATGGTTAGTCACAAGGGGTCTGAGATCAGCTCTGTTTGGCCTAAATATTTTCAAATATTGCTCTGCCTGTGCTAGAATTAGTACAAGTACTATATGTACAATGATGATACATGATTATTAAACAGGAGTTTGAATTCTGTGACCCTCACTCATGTCAGTAGTGTCACTCTCCTGACACAGACCCATTCATTTCAATGGGACCAACACAGAGATGGCAAGTGCAAGATGAGGAGGTCCTGAGAAGGCTTTTATGTTAGGAGATGGATGTTTTAAACAAACAGCTGCAACAAGAAGGAAAACAGCATTAATTTCCTATTCGTTTACCACTAAGGATTTTTTTTTTTAAATTAAAATGTCCTTAAGTACAGTTTTTAATCCTACAGATGCTACTGCTAGCTTTGTTTCTTCTGTTGCCGCAAAGCAGCTATGGCTATTTTCTTTCTTCCTCTCTCAGATAAAAACAATTGCCACACATTGGTGCACTGTGGTGTGAAAATCTTATTTACTAACAGGATTTTCTAACCAGCCTCCCCCTCCTCTTTTTTTTTTTTTTAATAATTTCTTCTGTTACCTCACTTCTTGTTGCCTTCAGAGCAAACTCTGGTTATCTACATAATATTTACTTTTTTCTTTTCTTTTAAGTCAGTCCTCTTTCTGTTAAATAAGCTCCTTTCTCGACTCTTGTTTTCTCAAATCTCAGTGGTGTATCATACAAATATTTCCATTTTTATTCCCTCAAATCCACTGATGCACAGTCTGTAATAATGTTCCACAAGCTGCTAAAATTAGCTTAAGCAATTGTATTCATTGGAATGTGGACTATCAAATAAAGGGATTCTTAAAACTTCCTTATTCCAATTTTCCTTTGCACTCATTGTTTGTTATGGCAGTGCTTGTGAAGGTCATCCTAACCTTACGGGAGAACCAGACAATCCTCATTATATTATTTTTTTATTTCTTTGCTAAGTTGAATAGCTCCCCATAGTGTTAAAGCAACCTTTCTGACAAAAGGCTGCCCTCAATCTTCAGGAGTGGAAACAGCAGATTTTCAACCCTCAAGACCTCAGAGAAAGAACAGCACGAGCTTCTCATGGCAACTTGCCTTGGAGCTGTCTCTGAAAGATCATCTCGAGGGGTGACAGAGCATTTCAGTTTCTGTGGCTCCTTCACTCTTGTGGCTTTTTCATGAGCTTCTAATGAAGCAGTACAATTATAATGTTGTTTTCTCATAAGTAACAGCAGCCTCGTGTATCTGGTAGGCAGGTCACTGAACACCCATGATGGGACAGTGACTTCCAGTTGTTACTGTACCTCTGCACGTGTAACTAGGTCTTTAAAAGTCCTCAGTGTGTGAAGGCCTAGCACAAAATAAAATTCTCTCACTCTGCAGATCATCACAGGAGCTCAGACTTCATGTGCTTACTGTGTACTTGCTGTAGTTCTGCAGCTTTGAGTTCCTCCTGAACAAATTCCTTCCTGCTAGTTCCCAGTCACCTTCAGTTGTATCTGGATTTGGCAGTAACCCTTCATATTTTCAACACTATACCAACAGCTGCAGATGTTTCCATCTGTCTTTCACTGGACTCCTCACCGCCTTATTCCTCCTCACAACTTACGGTTTTGATGATGGCTTTGAGATCTCAGACTCTTCCACCTCATTAATATCTACCTAAGCTCGCTGCATACCCACTACAGTCATGCTGCTCAACAACTGCAAAAGGCAAAGTGATTCAACTGAACTTGTCAAAATATCTCATTCTCCCATTAAAATTTTCTTGAATGCAATGGAATCTTTTCTGGATTCTATTTTCCTCCTAATTATAGATGTGTTGAGTATCACTTGCTTTTACTTCAGTATTTTCTGTCTTTCTCTGTCAAATCACTCTCTCATGAGATCCTTGCACCTGAACCACAGGAAATACTTAAAATGCAAACAGATATATATCTTTTGGGCTTCTGATTTAGCTAAAAACACAGAACTCAGTGCAGGTTCATTAAAAACTTTGCTAAAGATTAAGTGAGCTTTATGATTTTCAGTTCTGTGTTAAAAACAATCAGACGTATGTAACACAGCACACAGTGAAAGCTTTCCTTAAACAAGAGTTTTACTTCGATGTTCATAAATAGCATGAATACCAAAGCCACAGTAAAACCCAAAAGATGTGTATGGAAACCTAAAGACTGAACCAGGTGAACACACCAAACACACCAAATATTAGGGTCTCTTTGCTCAGCAGATAATAAATATCAGAGTCCACTAGAGTCCACTAAACTAAACCATTCAAGCATGCTAACATCTATTTTCTATTATATTCATACAAGATCTGTTTCTATCTATTTCTATCAGGAAGATTTTTCTCCTCATTTAGCTTACAATTATACACTTACAGGAGCTGTCTCTGCCTTTTCCTGGAACACGTGCAGGTGCCATAATATCAGTCCAGTTGAGTGTATTTTAAAGTTAAAATACCTCAGTTATTCATCATCCAGGTATATCAACTATCACAGTGAAGCAGTTTAGTTATTTTCCTTTCACACTTTTTTTTTCAGCACATGTCAGCTGAAAGGGATGCTAAACTACTGAACTTTATGTTTGTTTTGAAGCTGCTTTTTAATCCCCTTTAGAATCTCATCGAGATTTTGAAGAAAAAATAAGCAAAAGAACTGGATTCTACCATGATTAATTACAATGGAAATCAGTCCCAGTCTAAACATTTACTGAATCCCTAATCCTCATTAATGTTTTCACTAAACTTGTATGAAAGCCAACTTCACAGAGAAATATATAGTATTTTTGCTAACATCATCATCATTGTCTTTTGCTACAGCAAGTGCTTCCTTGGGAAAAAGGTGCCTGGTAAAGAGCAGAAATAAAGCTTTCTGGTGTGTGTGCACGAGGACAGCGCTGCTAACAGGAATAGCTGAGCATAGGGTAAAACACAGAAATGGGCAAACACACAGGAGCTTTGTTTGCTATGCACAAGCCAACTAGGGCAGTGAGCCCATATGTTGAGCACCACGACTGCGTGGGTAAGTGGGTAGCAGCAGAAGGTGACGTCGCAAGGACATTCGGCATAGTGCACGGAAAGTGAGATGGACAATCCAGTGTCAGCTCATTTTCTTTGCTGAAAGCCTGGCTCATCTAACAGCATGTCCACTTTGCTTTTAACTCTCACCACATGCAGAAGTTTCTTTCTCAGCATGTTGGGGAAAGTGAATATGCTTTCAGCACATGCTAATTCATAGCAACCCATTACTGCTTGTATCAAATGCTTTTGATCACCAGCTAGAACAATTCCACAAAAAAAGAATGTCTGTGTGATTTTTCACTCACTGTTGTTGTCTCCTCTTTGTCCTAACTTCTCAGAAATGCTAAAAAGATGGATGAAAGTTGGTCAAAAAGCCACATATACTGAATGACATTAAATATCATAATCTTACATTCTTCAAGTACTTATCCTTGTTGCAGTAATTGCAGTAGTCCCTGCACATCAGGAAAAAAGCCAGAAAGACCATCACCTCTTAAACACTGTGCTTACTAAAATACAAAATCAAATTGCTTATACTCAGGTGCCTGAGTTCAGTCCTACAGTCTGCTAAAGACTGCTATTAGAAGACTGTCTTATAAATGGGCTACCTTTCCTTCCTAGGGGAAGTTAACCTAGTTTATAACTACTTTGCAGCCTACAGCACCAGAGTAAGTAAATATTTTGTTTTCAGGGCTGCAGAAGGAGGGTGTACAGCACAACAGAGAAAGATTGTAAAAGGTGAAAATCTCTCAAGTGACTGTTTTCTGAATAAATTCAGCTACTGATACAACTAATACTTTTTATGCAAGTTCATAGTACCCTATGGAATTTAAGCAGTCTCCATTTGGGAGACCTGATCTGACTTCTCTAGTTACAAATAAATACCATCATCAGAGAAGCTCTAGAGCACCATAACACATCTTTCTTCTCTTACTGCTAAGGATAGGTGAAGTTTTCTAGAATAGAGTGAACCATTGCAAACAACAACACTTAACAACATTTATAATAAAAAGCATATATACCAATGATAAATACACACTCAAGCTACTGCATATGAGCAAAGTAGGCCCCCATTCTAAGGACCAAGTTCATACACCCACATACATAAATATATGCACATAGTTATTCTGAGAAGTTAAATAGCCGTATACTCACGTGACTTTCTGTTTGCTCGTGATCGCTTCCTCTCTCTAGGCACTGCTCGCTGGCTTGGCACTTGGGTGGCAGACTTTACAATGCGATCCATGATCTCATCTGCTGCATCATCCGTTGCATTTGGTGAATCATCGTTGCCAGCGTTCCATGAACCAATACGGCCTGGAAAAGGCAAACAAATGAATTTGTGGGAAAAAAAGAACGCTCCTGCGTCACTTTGGTTTTGCAATTGGCTTTTTGTAGAATTAATAGCAGGCAATTCAGTCACTGCTACTTTAAATTGGTCAAAGTAGAAGACTGCCTAATGCAAAACATTTTAAAATAATACCTTTGATTCAGTGCTGTATCAGCAGAGAATGGAGAGGTCAAATACAATTATAGTCTTCTACTCTCCTCAGCCTCAGAGTCCTAGCCTTGACCACACAACTGGCAACAGTCTGCTAGAGTCTGCCTAGGAGCCAGCTAGGGGCAGATGGAGTAATGCATCACCATTTTCCCCCAACCTCTTATTATAGAGGGACTAGAAGACATGTCAGGGAACTTGATGCAAAACTGCAAGACTGGTGCTTCATACCAAGAAGAGAGCAACGGTCCGTCTCCAAGCCTCCACATCACACGCTTGCAAAGAGGAAAAAATTGGTTTGACATGTCTCGTTGCCCCTTTCACAATGAAGAATTTACTGTCTCATCACAAAATTGTATCTGTCCTGGCGCAACTGCATGTGCTCTGTTACATGCTGAAAAGCAAGAGTTGTTGGCAAGCTGAAAAGCTATATAGGTAATTTTGGTTAAAATTGCAAACAAACAAGCGAGCCATGTCTCTGAACCCAAGGCTCTGGCTCCCCTTACTCCAGAGAGCTGTCAGATGCAGCTTTCTATTCCTCCACCGAGGACTACTGGTCAGCGTGCTCTTCATTTCTGAATTAGTTGAAGGCACTGTACGTAGGGAGAGCACTGACAGTAAGCTTTGCAAAAGAGTGGGTGTAGTAAAATTGTCAAAAGCTAAAAATCCCTGTCAAGACCACTCTGCATCACTTCCCCGATGTCAGTAAACAACAACTTTGATCAGCAGCCCATTCCCCTGCTTTTTCCTGGCTCTCATCACAAGCCGTTCTGCTATGATAATGCTCCCAACAAGCTTCTGTCTGGCACACTTGCTCTATGCCTCGGCTCTTCTTCGGGGGAACACAGACTGACTCTTATTATCAGGACACTTCAGCATTACTTCAACTACTCAGCCTGCTGCAGAGCAGCTTGAACTATTTCATCTGTGTACTTCAGCTACTTTGGTTTGCTTCTTAAATGGGGGCTGTGAAACCTCTAAACTGGGGAGGATCAGGGTTTAAAACATTTTAAGTGGCACGCAGAAAAACCCCTACTACTAGTAGATGCTCTGGAGGTTTTATCAGTGCTGCTCAAAGGAATGAGGAAAACGTAAAATATCCTGATGTGAAAGAAAAGAAATGCCAGAACAGAAATGGTGCATGGCCTTTACTCAAAAAAACATCTTCCAGGTATCATTTGTGAAACCACATACGTGGTATGAGGGGAAGGCAAAAGAAGGAAAATAAACAGGTTAGCCCAGTGTCTGTAAAATGATTTAGCAACAAAGAAGTGGTTTACTGGCTGCTCTTACAAAGAGATGTAACAATGAATCATGTCCTGGACAAGAAATGTAGGTATCTCATTGCCAAGGATGTTTGTACCAGTGAACTTTTTTGTCAGAATATCAGGTCTTGGAAACAGCAGCTCAAGTTGGGTTTACATTTAATCTGTGTCAGTTTTCAGAAATGACCAGGGCTGACACTTGGAAACAGCAGCGGCCGCAGGTCTCAGAGGAGGAGGTGTTAGGACCGCAGAAATGCATGCTCCTTGGCTGCACTAATCCAGCAGCACAGCAGTTTGGCCGGGGAGTGGTTAAAAGATCCATCATCATTTTCCTGTCCCTCTTCCACTCCCTAACCATTCCTGAAAGGCTGCAAGGCCCCTTTACTTCATTTCCAGTAGCTACTTTCTACTTGCTCCTCCTGAAAATAAGAAGAAAACCACTCTATGTAGGCTCCGTTTTGATTTCACATCAAAAAAGAGGAATAAAAATTGAGGCTTTAGAGGACAACCAAGTTCACAGGTGGACAATGAGGATTTCTGCAAGCTTTTATTCTTTATGCCCCCTCACTCTGCCTTGGCTGCAGTCAACATGTCCAACTTCAAAGGCGTCGATGCCTCAAAGCACCAACTCTAGGATGGAAATATCATTGTTTTTTTCCCCCTTCCCTATGACCCTCTGCACGCCAGGTGGTATGCAAGGCTCTGGGCTGCCCCGTGGCTACTGGGTCCCAACAGAGGTGCCCATGGCAGGAGCCCAGTGCTCACCTCGGCTGGCTCTGCTCCGCGTGCGAACGCCCAGCGTGGTGGTGCTCTCGCCGCCCGTGCAGGACGTCTTCAGCACTGCCTTCATGTGCTCGTGCTCAGCCGCGTCCTCGGCGTACTGCAGGCCCTGGGGCTGGCTCTGCGACGGCGGCGAGCTGCTGGAGAACTTGCCACTCTGCAAGAGGAAAATCGATTCGCTGTGACACCGCTCGGGTGGGTTTTAGCTCTACAGAGCCCAAAAGGCAACGAGAACAGGTCCTTGTCCTCACAGGCTGATGCAGAGCACATATTTTGCTCCAAAGAGCAAAACCAAACACTGGCTCCTCTCTGGCACTATGCACCCTCGAGCAGAAATAAAGCAGAAACAAGCTGGCATTGAGGAGCAAACATAATGAGAGGGAAAAATAGACACTTTAGCTGGGGCTTTATGACAGTTTTGACCTTGTATCCAAGAGCATAAGGTATAAAGCAAAGACTTGCTTGAAAACTTTCAATCCAGGCAGGGCCTAGTCCGGGCTCAGATATTACACTGAAATAGCAGGAGAGTTCACACAAATAAGATCTTTTTTTTTTCCTGTATCATCACTTTGCAGTAGGCAAAGCTGGAAAAGTGGTCTGTGAAAACACCTTTTCCTCCCTTACCCTTCTGCACTGCTACACACAACACTTCCAAATTGCTCTAAAACACAAACTACAGTACCTTTTAAATATACTACTAAATATACACTGAAAACCCTCAATCCTAAAATACCCAGCCGAATTATTCTATGGCCAAAACACAAAAAAATTGCAGTCAGCAGTTAGGAGAACAAAACAAAACCTTAAACAGCTTTTGGTATCTGCCCTTTGCTTGCCCGGCCTCCCTGTGATTTCTTTGTCACCAGGACAACTGCACAACAGTGGCTAAATTAGCTGCAAACACGGTAACACGACAATGCAACTGGAGGCACCAGTTACTTAAGAAATCCAGCTAGAAAGGTGGCCAAGTAGATCGAAGCACAAACTGACACTTTCTAAGGAGAGCTTTTGCAGCAAAATAAAAGTTTATATGACATTTTGTATTTTTAAAGTGGGCGAAGTAGGCTGTTTTCTTTTTTCCTTCAGCAGCCTATACCTACAAAAGGCTATCTTCGCTCCATTCTTCTTACACACAGAAAGACACCAAAAAAAAATTTAAAATAAAATTTATCCAGAAAACACAGGTTCTCAACAGCAAACAGACATCAGTACTTCTATTCCTTTGATTTCTTCAGTCATATCAATCCAGCATTAGGAACTGAAATACGTTTTTTATTTTCTTTTTAACTTTTGTTATTTCCTAGAGATTCAGCATAGACCAAGGAAGGCATGCTGCCTCCTATCCTACTGTTATATGATAAACAGAATTATTTATTAACTTGATGCTATCAAGTCAGTCAGTGATAGCATGCAAACCCTCAAAGCCTTTCTTTCAGAAGATGGTAAATTGGAAGAAACAAATCAGTCCTACTTTCAGGGCTTAGATTCAGTCCACAGAGCTGTTAAGACTGCAAACTGAAAATATTTAATCTGGAAATCAATGAGAGGATGATGCTATTTTAACATAATGACTTTTCAAAACAATAGCAAGTTAACTGAGTAGCAAAACAATACTCTCTACAAGGCACTGAGCCTAATATACTAGCATGGGATTTATTTTTGAAAGAGATTTTTTTAAAATATCATTTACATAAATCTGTATTAATAAGAAAATTAGAATATGAATTTATAATTTTACATGTTAGCTTGCAACATTTTGATGTGGAAAGTGTGCAGGTGCTAGAGTATCACATGTGAAATTAAAAGACAGAAAAACATTAAACTTCTATTAAAGTGCATGCAGTTTTTGCCTACAATGGGTTGTAGCTAACCAACATCCATCTTAGAGACTAAAAAAGGACAGTGCTTTCCCATAGCTATTAGAATTCACACAGGTTAGTTAAATGTTGTCACAAGAAAATTAACTTCTGTAATTTTATTTCTGCAGTTCATTCTGTAAAGCATAAATCATCACTAGGGGAGAAGGTCTGTAGGCAGAAGTTTTATTCCACTTCTTTAATTCTCAAATGTTTATGTAAATTAATACCCAAATCCTAGCCTCTAGAGCAAGTGACCACCACTGTGAAACACTGAGTATTAAGCCACATTTTTTTTATGGTCAGACAATTGAATAAGTGCTAATGCCGAACAAAAATCACAATGCTCAAGAAGTGCTTCCAACCCAACTGATTGCTTTATTGTATATATAGATGGTGTACTGTAGTCCTTATAGTTCAATCTTCAGGAGCACTTTAGGATAAATAAATAAACTACTACATGTCTCATCTCTTTGGAGACCAATGAGTCTTTCTCACAAATCACCCAGCAAGGACAGACTCATTATAATTCACTTTTTCTCCCTATAGCCTGATGCTTTTGAACACCTTATAAAATTATAACATTTGGACTTAAACATATTGCTTCACATTGGCTTCACATTGCTTCACGCTGACTGTGAAATTTCCATGGAAATCCTTAACGCAGAATAACTGATGATACCCCTAATATTCAGATCCATCAGGTTTTGGGTAGTAGAGATACTTTGCAGTTTAGCAAATAGACACTGAGGAAAAGAGGAAACTTAAAATAATTAAGGATCGAATCAGCATAACCTTATTTGAGAGAGCCTTTAAGCAAATAGTTAAAGCTAACTGTAAAAAAAGCAATTAGAAAAATGCCATGGTTCATAGCCCAGTAGAGCAGATGGAGCTGAGCAGTCCATACTAACTGGGTTAGAAATTAGATGTCACAGCACACAGGAGATATGAGAATGACATGCTCTTTGAAAGTACCATACCTCAGCATCCTCCTCTTCATCGGTCTGCCAAAAGAGACAAAGGACAGGGCGGAAAAGGACAAACAGCAAGATTTAGGAAGGACAGTATGTTCAAATCATGACAGAGTAAAAAGGTAACCATGGTATTGTTTACACAATTATAGGAGAACATATAAATACAAAGTGTACGTGGAATTCATGTCTTAAGACAATCAATTTGCTAAACCCTTTCAGGCAATGAACAGTAATCCTATTGCACACAGTGCAGGCAGTAAGATTTTTTTTTTCCTCATTTTTTTCTGAGAGAAATTATGAACCGAAACTATCCCTGACACATTCCACATCTCTCTCTTGAGTCATGCTATTGCCTGCCCATATTTTGCCCTCTGGAAACTGAGAGCATTAGAAAGGACTTTCTCTCCTTTTTCCACCTGTGCTCAGAACAGGGAGGTCCTGGTTGCTATTTCTCGCAGTGCAGAGGTCAGCTTCTTGGCAGTTCCTTTTCTCTACCCTTACACTGCTTGTTTTCATTCTATTTTAAGCTGGAGCTTTTCAGCTTTAATCTCCAGTTTAACAGAGCACAGAAATCAAGTGCTGAGGAGCCTCTGAATACAAGCTAAAAGTTCTTCAGTAGTTCCCCAATATAAGACCCTGGAAATCAGAGATGTAATTACCCTTTGGTATTCAGGGCTTTCAACCTTTGTGAGACCAGGGATGTAAAACTACCTTCAGAGTCACAGTACATTAAATGCAGTGGATATATCAAAATGTTACAGCATGTAGAGTGTTCTTAAATTTCAGGGACTTTAAGGGAATTACAAAATATTTAGAGTTGTGTTCACAAATACCTGGGAAATTCTTCATTGGGCTGTAAGATACCTGGGAAATTCTTCACTGGGCTGTAACATACTCCACATGAAAGGTTCCCAAAGTAAAACAGCATCTCAAGTATCTGGACTCCTTGTTTCCATAATTTTCTTTATTTTTTGTTTTTAAGGTGTAAACAAAATCCAAAAATTCTGCTGCCTTTTTTGTGGGTTTTGTTTTGTTTTTAAAAGAAGCGTTCCACTAAATCTACTCCCCTCCCTTGTGTTACTAACACATATTTTCAATCTTATCTCCTTCTCAATTATGATTTTTTTTTCTAGGATTGATGCATTCTGTTCCAGAAACATTCCTCATTAAAAATGAAAGCCTCATTTACTTTGGCCCTCATTTTAGTTTCAGCACAATCTCCTCAAGAAGATTAGCTGGGAGAGTGCTGAGCTGCACATTAACATTACTTTTTAAGGGTATGTTTTATTCTAAGAGTGAGACGCTTGCTTTTTCTTTGGACACAGTGGCACTGACAGAAACATGGGCAGATATTTTGCAGAGAGACTTGGGCAGGTATGTTCCTTTCACATTTTGAAAAGATCCATTTGCTTTTTCCATCCCCCAGGGCTGGGGATGGGGGAATGACACCGCAAAGCAATTCTTTTGAAAAAGGCCACTGTTCACATTTCAGCAGAAACAAGAAAAGGGGAATAGGAAGCAAGAACATACTTGTGTTTGAATGCATATGTAAAGATCTCTAATAAATAAAAGGCAGGAGGGGAACAGATCAAGCTGAAGAATATGCAAAAGGCACTCAGGGTAGGGGGAAAAGGCAGAGTATGCACAGACTATGCTCCAGACAAAAGTGCACTACATGTTACATTATAACCAAACCACATTTTAACAGGCAAAGTCACAGCTGCTAGCCTTCTTCCACATTTGATTCAGGTAAAAGCAACTGGCTGTGGGCTTTTGTTAAAGGCAATGTACTACTCTGTGCCTGACATTTCTTAATGCCAGTGCCCAGGGCATTTGCCTTTCTACACCCAAAGATACTCCAGCACACAGGACGGGTTCACAGTCTCCTTCACATTTCCACGTCTGGACAATCACCTACACTCAGCAGGAAAGACAGGAGCTCCACTAGCAAAAATTCATAAATCAAACTTCCTTCTTTCAGGAAGACAATCTACTCTTGCCCAAGTGTGTATATTCTACCTTTTCTTTGCTTCTCATTCCATCATTATAAACACCCTGAGAACTGTTAGTAAGCTAGGAAAATATTAACAGATGCAATGTTACCAAATAGCAATGGGAGAATATTCCTGCACTGAACATCTTTTGCAGGCATAAGCTGTTACTTTTAAGAAAAAAACACTGCTCAGTTTTTCTATCAATATTGGATGTCACGGGACAATTCCTGGAGATCCTCCAGAATAATTTCTCTTCCTCCACTTTCCTTTTTTCCTTTAGGGTAGCATTTGTATATAGTGGATTTTGCCATTTAAAAATATTACTTCTATGACATAGCGATTTTGGAATTGAAACTCTCAAGCATTGTAGAAAGCACAGCTTCATAAATCTAGGAGACAGATGCTTATATCACCCAGTATTATTAAAAATCATTAAAAAATCAGTCTCTTTGCTCTTCTTCATTATTTTACTTGCTGTTATTTTTAGTGTGTCTAAAATAAGTGACTGCTGTCACTGGCTAGAGACGGATATAAAGCTTCCCTCTGAAACTGTGGCAACTCACCGTTCCCCCCGCCTGACACCGTTTCCCCCTCACCTCGCTGTCTTACGGAGACAGCATTCTCCAAGAGTTAAACTGACAGTGCCCAGGCCATTGCAGCTATTAAAGAACACACAAAGATCTCAGTGCTAAAAGAATATAATAAGCTGAAAATATTCCTCATAGTGCCACATGAGCAATGGCTGAAAGTGAGGAAAAGTTCTCCATGCAAAGGGCCAGCTCCCTTCTACCTCCCCTGCTGCTGCAGGGTGTACTCAGGATTAAGAGACAGGTGCCTTCGTGTTAAGAACTGCTCTGGCTTATTCATTCCCCTTTTTGTTGTAATCCCCCTTCTTCTTGAAAACAGTGCACTGTAAGGCACTAAAAACGGTATGCTAAGGAGACCCTATAAAGGAGAGGTAAATACCAAGTAATGTATGTTCTAGTGACTCTGGATGGAGTCTCTGAACAGCCCTTTCAGGTCCCTAAAAGCAGACATCAAAATTCCATATAATTACTTCTTATTTGAATTACTTTTTACAAAGAGCTTCTTTCCAATGTCAAGACTCCAAATTTCTTAAAGCTGTATTTTCTAACTAGTTTAACAACTTGTCAATTCATTACAGGTATGTCATCCCTTTCCAATGCATACAAATATAAAACACCAAGAAAATCAGAAACAGATACAAGACACAGCCGACAGGATACTACAATAAAACTCCCCTTTTTCACCATCCTACACACATAAATAGTTTCCATTCTGCTGACTTGGAATCTTATCTTGAGGTAGCTCTCATTTGAACTTCTCAAAGGAAGCTGTGACAAATAATCTGATGCAACTTTAATTCTGTTTTACCACGTACTGTAATCCAGTGAATGGAAAATGAAGGCACATTACTGAGCTGCAGCTAAACAGTTTTCAGAATTTCCGAAGTAGCCATATGGTCCCCTTAAAGACACTATTAGGGGGAATGTTTACAAATGTTTTTTTATTCCAACAGGCCTTTTTTAAAGTATTAGGACCTTCATATAACTATTAATTAGTGAGGGGCAATTGTTCCCTTTCTGGGGACCTGGAAGATAATTTTAGGTGGAATATTAGCTCTCAGATGGTATTTAATTGTCAAATCTCAGCATCACCTTGAGTTGACTAATTACCTCCTTCCCATAATACAGCTTTCTGGGAGGCCTAACTGGCTCTTCTCACCCTCTCTTACATTTTCAAGTAACGGCCATCACCTCCAGCTTCAGCCTTCACCGACTAGTCATAAATCCTGATCCTGCTTTTTTTTTCAAAGGGTCACTACTCTCTGTTTCCTGAACCCAGCATATGGAGATCAGACTTCCTTCTTCCTTCACATGCTGTGAAGGCACAGGACTTGGAGAAACTCCCTCAGTCCTGCCACGGACAGTTCTCCTGGAAAGATGATACAGTAACATATGCAGTATTATCTAAACTAGCATAAAGTATTAAAGCTATCTGAGGAAATCACATTTTTAATTTACCAATATCTTTGGTTAATGCTATCTTTTAACTCCTCTTCAATACTGCAGAAAAACTGTGCAACAATTGAAGAAAAAAAATGCAGTTCCTCAGTGGTAGTTCTGAAAATTTTTATGACTGTATTATACCCATCACATAAAATCAGAGCCCCTTCCTTAACATGAGGCTAGACCAAAAGGAAAATCTTTTGAGATGATAATAATACAGGTTTAACATTCCCTCTAGATGAAGCAGATTTCCAAATTTAAAGAGGATACTGCCAGGAAAGATCTACAAATGATTGTGAGTCAATGATTTAAATATAAGCTCAATTTGGGCCTGATATATGTATATATTTTGACCTAAGTTGCCTGAGCTTTTGGCCATAGAACTGTAATCAGCTTAGAACTTTTCATGCCAAAGGCAGGGGTAGCTTTATATGTGACGAACCACTCGCATCTAATCGAGACTCCAGATTTGGATTTTGAGACAGCTGGAAACTTTTATTAAGTACTGGCACATCTTAAAACTTTATTTGGATTGAGTCAGACTACATCAGCTTAAAAAAAGATAAAAAATATCAGGGTTATTTTGAACTTTACTACACAGAGAAAACTAATTTTATTTTACCAGTATAGCAAGAATATAGTCAGCAAGGAAACATCTAATGTGCACATAAAGTCAACGTTGTATTTCCGAATCCCAGAGTAGTCTGTTCCCATAAAGCTGGCAACTGTGTGTTTTGAAGTTAAGAAGAAAACTGGTCGCTGTGTGTGTGTGTTGGCATGCAAGTGTGTTTGTATACACAGACATATAAAAAACAGTATGATTAAAGAAGGTATGTTAGAATATTTGAGAACAGTGATTAAAATTACATTTTATATTCAATTGTAGTCATTTAAATGTACGGTTCATCATATGAATCATGCTGCCAATTAGGAGCCTAATTTTCTAGCTTTATTTTTAATATTCTTGATGATCAGGTACACACAAGCCTTGCTCTACTCTAAAGCTTTTGTGCACTGCCTGTGCAATAAGACATGTTCTTTTTAGATGCTTAACCCTGGCTTGTTCACATTCTGAATACTGCTATGCAGTAAAAGTATCCATAATCAATGACTTGCAGCTTTTGACTTCTAAGAGAACAGAGTTCAAGGTTTATAGCAGAACTCCTTCAGAATAATAATAAAGAAAAATCACATTTCGTATCTGACATTCACTGAAAGAAAGTCTTGAAAAGCCACACAGCGGTAGATAAATTTTGCCACTTACATCTGTGATCATTTTCCCTCTGGTCTTGTTTCTCTCCCTGTGGTTAGCTCGTTTCTGTTTTTGCTGCAAAACTCGTTCCCTGGTGGTACGGTATTCCAGAGCAAATTCACTAATAATTTTGCAGAACTTATTGATGTTGACTTCACGTATTGCATAGGGAGGATGGCCCATAAATAACAAAAATGAGTGAAACCTGGAAAACAATGAGTTCATGAAAAAATCTTTCTTCTTAGTTTCTAGGAAAAAAAGACATTTCAGTGAATCCATTTATTATTTTATTAACTCCCATCATTTCTTTTGTGCTACAAAAATTTTGTGGATGCTTTATGTAACATTGGCTTGCTTTATAATTAAAAACATGGAAGTCTAGTCTATGATAACTTCATCACAGCTCATTTTCCCAGGCTGATGCAAGAGATAAGATGTTTATGGAACTCCATCTACTTTATATTACTGATTTGGCATGTGAATTAGCAATTTCAGTTATAGTAGAAAATATCTATTAAGTTTAAATGCTATTTATTTGTATTAAGCAACTTCAAAGAGGCTGTTAGGATGTTGGGGAAAGTCTAGACAAGAAGAATGCAGATTTACAGGCTAGCAAACAGAGGAAGAAAAGAATTTCTGCTTCACAAAAAGGATCATAAAATTATATTAACTCCCAAGTACTTTATTTTGGGATACTCTCAATTCACAGTTTTATTACTTCTGTCGCATTCAGAGATTCTGCACTCTCTGCAGCTTTTACTGTTGCTTCTATATTGCATGATTTACAATACCATACAATGTTTTAATGCATGTTAACCACTTTTAATTACATCTATATACTTGAGGATAAAAAGTTTTTTTCAGTCTCTGGTAGATGTAATTACAAAGACGCTTTTTTTTTTGAGAAATCTGCAGTCATAGTTGCAGTATGTACATAAAAGAAAAGAATAGGTTACTTTTCTTATTTGTACAATGCATATGATAAATAACAGGAATCTGCTGAATTCATCAGAAACACTGAAACTTTCTGAATTGAGCATCTCCCTTAAATAGGTGTCTATGACAAAGTACTCACTACATATACCACGGTGAATGTGCTCACTGGAATATAGATTAAACACTTAAAAAAAATATTTATGATGGCATAATCTGTAATTTTAACAAATCATTTACAAGTTACCACCAGTCTACTTAGTTACCACAGGTCCTTATAGTTACCACTGCTCTACTGCTGTACCTGTTAATTATTCTTCTATGAACAATCTTCAGGATTATAATTCTTTCTGCACAGTCCTTAAGGAACTCGGACATTTTTTGCTTTAGAGTTGGCCTCATTTCATGCTTTGCTATAGCCTTAAGATGATCCCATGATGCTTTGCACCGTCTTTCCATCTGACACAAGTTTTCCTGGAGTTGCTCAAAGTCAACCTGGGAAGAAAAAAAGAAAAGGAGAGGGAAAAGGGAAAAGAAATTGAACACTTTAATCAAAAACACTGCAGCAGCATGGTTGGATATAAGAACAGCTCAATTTATGTGTAAGAAAGAGCCAGCGTAGCTGCAGCAACTAATTAATACCCATTATTAATAAACTGCTAAATAATTATGAAGTACCTCTCTGCCTGTCTTTTTCTAAGCATGAAATGCTAGTAAGAAAAAAAGGAAATAAAGAATATATCCATATACATTTATTTCTATTTTTGGTCTTGTAGGTCTACCTTCTAAAGAACAGACAGTAAAATATAGTAGCAGTATATTTTAGACAGTAGCTTGTTTTGCTAAATAACTTGATGACATCGCCAAAAAATCTGCGTGACTCAATTATTTCTGCTGAGTTAACACAAAACTTTAGCTTTTTCTTTGTCCTTTTCTCTATTACTCATAGTTTTTTAGAGCAAGCTTGCTGCTCACCTTAGAAAGCACTTTGATATATTCCTTACTCATACACTAACTTGGTAATAGGTGATCTACTACTAATTACAAAATTCACAGGCCAGAACTTTTTAAAGCTCTGTTTAGTGACCTCAGTGCTAACTTATCTCACTGGATATACAGTATGACTTTGCTAGCTTGCAACAAGATCCTATAATGGCTTTGAAAGTCTGTCAACACAGTTAAAATAAATTACGGGATTCTACAAAAACATTCTTTAGGACAGAAGCCATTTCATTCCACAGAAGGGGAAAGAGAGGCTGTCCTGTACTCATCGACCAAAAAAGGTGTTCAAATTGCAGTGGTCTACAGAAGTCATTTAGGATGTGTTGCTAACAACTGGACTAAGTGCATTAACTATCTAGTCACAGCATACTACGTGAACACAGCAAACTGTCCAACGTGTTTTTGAACTCCAAAGACAACAAAAAAAATATTTATAACGCCACTTCACAATACAGGTGAACTTAAGCTCTAAAATAGAGATTTATCTCTCATACTCTCAAAATGGCAGAGTTTGCAATGTTAGAATTTGGTACTCTGGTTAATTCCCTACTGCCAAATGAAAGTGTCAGATACAGGTTTTTCTTCCCTTCATTGTGAATTACTGTGCTTGACTGGGGCTTAATTTTTCTAGGTGTCCTAAAAGTTATTCATGGATGAAAAAGAAATTTGCCTTGGATGCAAACTATCCCAAATTTGGAGCAGTTTGGACCTAGACCCAAACCTTCTCATTTCTAGCTGGTCTCTAATAAGAGATAGGTTGCAATGTAATAATCTCTCTTTTTTTTTTTTTTTAAAAAAAGACTCAATTTCCTCGTATTAGTTCCAGCATCACTTTGTAATACACAACACAGAATAAAATTACCAACTGAATATAGCATCCTCTGCTGAGACTGTATTGGTAATAAGCATGAGAAATGCATTATGATTAAAAAGCTCCTGGTACTGATTTCACTAATTTTTGCTCTGATTTTGAAAGATGAATTTTATATATAAATAAATAAATAAATAATAAAAAAGTCTTCTTCACGTCTCCAGGTCAGTGTTTTTATTGCTGATGATAAACACATTGCTGGTGTCCATAGATGGTGTATCTAAAACACCCATGGGAAAAAAACTGACATTCCTGTTGGTTACAAAAAGATGCTGAAAGAGGCAACAGAAGAGGAGCTTCTCTGAGAAAAACTGCTGCTACAGTATTTCACCATTATGCTCCCTGAACCAAGAAACAGCAATCAGAAATGGCCATTAAGACCTTCTGGTGGGATAGCAGCATACCAGTGTTGCAAGAACTGGGCTCCTTACTGGTCTTAAGAGGGAAAGGGGAAGACTACTTGCAGATTATGCTGCTGATTAAATGAGTTGGCTCGAACCTTAAGCATCTTGTGCTGTACTCCTTAGGGCAGCATATACAATTATAGATGTACGCTGCTGTACACAGCAAACCACCGTAGCTGTTGTAAGACAAACTGTGAGTACAAAACTATACTCAAATCAAAGATGCTGCATCTGATTTCATTAACATTTCCTGTTTCCTGCACTTAAAACCAACCAAGTCAGAAACCTGTCAACTGGATTGAACAGGGGAAAAACAAACAAAGCCAAACAAATGGAGAGAAAGTGGTGAAGCAAACCCACATTAAGCTGAGGTTTCTGCTTGAAAAGCACTTATCAAAATTACTGCAAATTTTTATCTTGAAGGACAGTGAATATCTTATGTAGTCTCAGTATCCTTTGTAGCTTTTCTGCTGTCTGTTACTATATTTATTGTCTACTATCAAAGATCATTTCTTTTTGTGAGGCACATGCCAAATCCAAACATTTTTTAAGCAAGACCCTGCAAGTGTTTTTATTCTACCTGCAAAGCACTATTAAATACTATATGGATACCTTCACAAGTGTAGACTTAAAATTACAATAAGTTTATCGCATGTAATAGAAAGCTATACATATTCACAGAAACAAATCTTTATCTCTTCAAAGTTCAAGACAGTTTTTACAGTAGACCACTGTCTAGTTTGAGCTGTTTATAATTTAGGGTCAGACTGTTCATTCTCACAAGGGTTGAGTTCTGGCAGGGAACATGAGTCCTCTTCATTTCTCAAGCTGGCTCAAGGCCAAAGTTCTGAGATCTGCTCCTTGCAAATATACTGTCATTTAAGTGCAGCGACCTTCTGTGGTGGACATTGAACCTCTACTCCAGCATGTCCAGACTGCCTCGCTTAACTGACTGTCACAAGATTCCTCTGGAGACCAAAGCTGGCCTAACTTCCACAGTCGGTCACATACTAAAAATGAAGCAGATATCAGGTCTCAGAAGCAAGCAAAAACATAAAGGAGTTTCTGTCCACACATTTCTAATTCTAGGACAACAATTTTGGAAATGAGAACACCTGAATCAGTCCACTGATTAAAAAAGACAGAGCCACTTACTGGGTTGAACCCAGATGATTCCATATCATTATTTACACATCCACCACATTTTAGCTCCTAAAACAATCTAAAATAAAATTACATGGGATCTCTTTGCAAAGGCATTATCAAAGTTCTCATGAATGGGGATGGAAGAGGAACAGTACTAGGAGGTAACAATGTAGCACTTCCGTTGGTGTAACTGCACATACAAAATTACTTGTAGTCATTTCACTTGGACTGTTACTGAAACACTACTATATTGTCAGGCATATACAGAATCACAGAATGGTTGAGCTTGGAGAGACCTCTGGAGATTATCTACTCTAACCTCCTCGCTCAAGTAGGATCACCTACAAAAGGTTGTCCAAGACGCTGTCCAGACAGCTTTTGAACGTCTCCAAGGATGTTGACTCCACAGCCTCTTGAGGCAACCAGTTTCACACATTAAATCCTGTTCCATATGCTAAATATTTTCTTGTATAGAAAACCCTGAGGTCTCACTTGCCACATGCCTTCCTGAGCTTTTTTTCTCGTTGCCCCAGTTTGCCATGCTATTAGGACACAATGACTATCTCTTACTGTGTCTCTCTCTTCAGCTTGCCTCTTTCTAACCCATATCAGTAACTGGAAAAGCTGCACAGACTCTTGCAGCTGGCACTGTAGGGAGTGATATAACCACCCACCATGACAACTTATTTATCCAAAATAATACTTCTTTTTTTGCATTTGTTTTTGTGTAGGGAAAGCATGCTTCAATGACAATAATAAATGCACATAAATCCTTCCTATCCACCAAGCAGATGCTGGACAGCATATTCTTCACCATTTTTTTTTTCTCCTTTCTCTTCTTTTGGCATATTAAGCAGAAGGCATAGTAAACAGAAGCCACAGCATGCATGCCAGAAGAGCACTTCTGTTGCAACCACCTCCCTTTTCCCCACAGATACATGCTGAGCCTTTTGGATTACCTCGGAGGCAGCTGCAGACTTCCTTGCTCCCCTGTGCATATGTCAGTATAATCACAAGTTTTTGGTTCTTTTTTTAATGTGTTTGCGTTTTTTTCTGTTTATGACTTCAGCTCTTCAACAAAAAGCCACAAGTTTTGCAATAGCTACCATTTTATTTCTGGTCTTTCTAGTGATTATATTTTTTAAAGTGAATTAAGGTTAAGGAAATGCTCTTATGATGTGCATCTCAAGGGAAGGGGCATCTCTATTTATCTACAGGATAGAAATTGTTTAGCTTTTGTGGTTTCTGAAAGATGTTTATAGACAAAATGAAGCTCAAAAAGCCATCTAGTCCACAGTGAAATATTACTTCTCCCTTCCTGTCAGCCTTCCTAAACCAAGATTTCGCTTGCTCTGTGAACATTCCCTTGAAGAGGGCACCTTGGATGTCTTCCATGTCCTAACTCTTTGATTTGCAGCAGCTAAGATCAAGTGGGAATAGAGTTTGTTATAGTAATCCATCAGTGGTATAATATATGTAGGGACATCCCAAAGAGGAAGACCTTGGGCTTCATGGGGAAGGTTAAGGCTATAATTTCTCCTAATGTGATTTTGTCTGGCCTTTTGAGAACTTCATCCTCTTTGGGCAAGGCCACTAGAACAGCAAACCACAGACTGAAAGAACGTTTTCAGTTTCGTATCATCTCTGACCTAAATTTAAAAAAAAAAAGAAGGAAAAAAAAAAAAAAGGAAAAAACCCCAACAGTATTGCGTTAAGCTTTCTTCTACTTTCCAAGGCTGAAAAATAGAAGTTTCATTTCAGATACACAGTAAATAACGGATTTTGAAAGATAAGAGCTTTTATTTCCTATCTTTTACAGCAATAACACACAACCTCCTAAACAACAAAAAACGACCCTTTTCGAGAAATCATATTGAATGCAGTAAAATAGAGCCTAAACATAGGTTATACAAATAAAAGGGCAGAAATGGAATCCAAACAGCAAATATCTAAGGATATAAAACAAACCCCACAAATTTCTTCATAGTATCCAAAGTGAGAAAAATATATAGGAGGTCCTGGATCACTGCGGGTGTAAAAGAAACTAAGGAAGGCAAAAGTTAAGGAAGGGAAGCAAAATGGCTTCTTTTCATCGAGCTTCATCACCGAGGATGTTGGGGATAAACCTATTCTGATATCTGCTTTTACTTTATGTTTTTTTTTTAAGGATATGAACTAATAGCAAATAATTGCAGAAGCAACTGTGTTGGAGGAGGAGGATAGATTACAAAGTGGTAAACAACTAGAAGCTAAGAATTCTGAAAGTAATTAAAATAAAGCAACTGAGATGCTAGCTGAGTATGTTTTCACTATACTTAGTTCCTTTAAGAGGTTAGCAAAAGTTTCATCTATCTTTTACAAAGACAACAAGGTTGATCAGGAGACTGTACAACTCTAAGCTTTATTACTGTATCTGGTAATCTGTATTAAAGGATAAATTTAAAAAAAATAACAAATGAGAGCTAATAAACAAAATTAGACTTTCAAAATCTTGAGAGGAAGCCTCATGGAGGATATTAATGGAGTGTGAGGTTAAGAGAGGAAAAGCAAAGAAGGAATAAATACTGATTCTCATCTGGTCACAGGGTTAACAGCAGGTGTCTCATGGTTTGTACTATGTTATTTAAAAAACTCTGGAAATAAGGAAGACTAATACTGAGATTGGTCCTGGCTGGAAATGATTATTAGGGTTTTAAGAGATAAGCAGTTGATCTATTTGCATAGGAAATACTTCAGCAGATCAGAGTCACTACTTTAGATTGCAGAGAAATGTACTTTGCCGGCAGAAGTTCGGACTCCTCCATATATCTTGCTGAGTTCTAAATTGCCGTCACCAGCTCATAAGAATGCCCAGATATCTTTCTGAACAGTTCAACAGAGACTGGTGAGAAGAAGATAACAACAGACAAGAAAGAAAAATAAATAAAAAAAAAGAAACCCAACCAAATCTCTGGATATCTTATAAAAGATATTGCAAACAGAATGGAAAAACATAGTAAGAACATTTATAAGGAAAGTTTGGAATACTCAGCTTGCTATAGCTTAACCCATATCAATTGGGAAGGAGAAGGAAAAGTGGAGAAAAGTTTTTTAAAAAAAGGCATAGAAGGTAATTTGATACATAGACATTTGAGAAATAGTGTAATTGACCCAAATTCCACAAAATAGATAAAAGAAGTTGAGACAGTTCAATATATTCAGCCAGTAAATTCTGTGAAGAAAGAAGAAATCAGCAAATTCAACATCAGGCAAGTTAGACTGTAAGACCCATTGTCACAAGAACTGTGTTATGAGCCAAGATAAGATTCAACAGATGTTTAAGAAAATATTATTTATACAGGATTTTTATTATGATTTTATTCCATTCATTCCTCATTTTTGATGGATATTATGAGCTTTGAGTATGACTCATGAAAATTAAAAAAAAAAAAAAAGATTTTCTAGGAAAGATCAGCCCCCTTCAAGCTTCTTGTGTTTTCTTTTCCTGTAGCTGGCATTGGCTGCTGTCAGAATGAAGACATTGGACTAGATGGATTCTCTCTGGTAATTATTTCTATTTTCATTTGAGAAGTAACTGCCAAAACCACGTTTTCATGTTTGTTATCTGCTGATAATACTCTGAGAAGTTTACTCCAATTGTTTTCAAGAGTCATCCAGGAAAAATCACCCTCTTGAGAGCTTGAAGAGTGGACCTGCAGCATTTCTATCATGCAGGCAAGTGGCAGAAATAAACATTTTGCGCGCTAAATGCAGCCCTTGAGCAGGTCTGTGCATTAACCATTGCTAACTGATTTTTAAACGAGGCGCTGCCAGGAGTTTCCTTCACTTAATTTCCCCAGTTCCTAAACATGAAAATTATTGTCATAAGGAGGACAAAAGAGGACTTACATAAGATACTCCAAGAACACTTTTCTTGGAGTATTTTATTACTGAAAAAAGTGCCTTCCTTATATTTCCTTTTAAATATATAAAAAGAAGCATTCGCACAAAGAAAACAGATTTCTCCAAATGACAAAATAAAGCCAAAGATATTAGACAGATATAGCATTACCCTGAAAATTGTTCCTAGCAGTTATATGTATTAATGATAATAACTACCATTATAACTGACTATTTCTATAACTCCTATAGGTGAGGCAAGCTCCTGAAAGCAAGTATTATTGCTTGAAATTCATGGCAGATGTCATAAGATAGCTGCCTATTACTGCCTTGATGAGGAAACCACCTGACAGAAAGAGATAAAGCTCGAAAGACTGTACTGGTATCTTTAAAATTCCTTGGGAATGACATGACATAACAATATTTATAAAAAGTGCTGTGACCAGGGAGGAATGACATCAAAGAGAAATAAAAAAGAAAAAGAAAAAATCCACAACTTTTGCACTTTCAAAAGTTTATAGAAAAACAGACATATATATTTCCCCGCCAGACATACCTTGGCTGACCTAGTGATGGCCCCAATCTCAGAATAAAGATCGGTGCTGTCCGGGAACTTCTCCACCACCATAGTGCAGACGTGGTGCAGAAGGGACTGCTTGTGCACCGTGTCCTTGACTTCTGGAACCTTCTCGAGGTAGCTCAACTCAAAGGCTTTGGCCTGCAGGAAGAGGGGGGAAAACAGGCAAAAAAGCTAAAATTTAAATACCTTTTCCCCTGCAGATTAGTAGAAGAAAATGTAGGAAGTGGCAGAGAAAGAAGAATCCTACAGCAAAATCACTTTTATTATTATTCTAATTAATTTTAGCTTGCTGAAGAGTAGACCCCAAATCACTCCACCTGCAGTGAAATGACTCATGACACAGTTCTCAGTTTGAAGAGGGAGCAACAACACTGAACTCAAGATACTTAAAGCAGAAAAGTGCCTGCCGCTAAATTTCTTCCATATTATGCTGAAAGAGGCAAAGTAAACTTATGAAACAAAATTAAAAGAAGCAGTACTTTCCATTTTCTAAATGACTTTTCTGTAAGAAACAAAAAATGGATTGTAATCGTGCAAAAATAGTTTAGACTTTGGTTTTCTGAAGGAGAAGTGCTTGAGGAGCTGCAGGGCAGCAGGCTTACATTGGTTCCATTCAGAAAGTTCCCAATGGCTAGGAGAGTAGAAAGGATAAATCCCAATGTTTTGTTATGCTCCAGCTGGTCCATTCCTTCCTTCAGGTCTAAAAGTGGCTCTGCAACTTCCTGCCACAAGAAGAGAAACAAGAACGTAGTTTGCGATAGTTACTCCTAGTTTGTAGCTCTACCATTTAGATTAATGACAGCAAAAAGTTCCTGAACTGGCGTCTTGTGGAGTGCAAACTGGCTTCGTGTGCTGGCTTTCCTCCACGTTCTAACTCATAAATCACATGCAAGGACAGCAAAGAAATACATAAAATACTTTCCTAATGTTGCTTATGTATGCAATTGCCTTACTTGTCCTGGGGATATTCCATGATTCCGAATAGAAGAGGTAGCGTCAGTGAAGGCTGTCTTGTATTTGAATTAGAAGCATTAAAAAATACATACACACCGATAATGAAACCTCTGCAACTACTCTTCTTAATCCTTGAAAAAACAACAAAAAAAGTTCAAGTCTTAATTGACCACTGCAGTCTGATCCTAAAGCTCTCTGCAAGTGGTGGCCACCTCTGAGCTGTTAGTCCTTGAGTGACATTAAAACTGAAAAAACACTGCAAATATTGAGCTTTATCAAAGTGGTCTCATTTTAATCTTTTACTTTAATGCATCTTCCATCCATACACATTATCTAAGAGTAGGTCTGTAAACTGATAGACTGGAAAACATAAATTCTGTTCCATTACCTCAGGAAGTGAACCATCCCCAGAGAGTTCAAAGGAAGACAGTGAGGCTAACTGAGACGAGTGAGCTTACTTCTGCGTCTCTGTGTGAGGCCCAGCGTTATTTATTTTGTATGCACAATAAAGTACATATAGTTCACATTGTTTCTGTCTCCAAATGTCATCCTAACCATCCATCAGCAGCATTAATTTCCCAAATTATTACACTGTTTATGAACTAAGAAGCCAAAATTAAGCTGTTATTGTAGACCAAGAAGCAAAATATTTGAGAACTTCATTGTCTAGGGGAACTATGAGGGTTCATTGAACAACTACAGTGGTATTTTACCATAAATAAGAGCAAAGGGATGAAGGAAATGTGTATTTCCACTCAATACAGAGCAATTCCTCTCTTGAAAAAAGCTTGGCAAATTTGGGACAAATTAAGAGATGGCATGGAGAGCAAAGTAATCTATACATTAAAAAAAAAAAAAAAAGTGCTAAATAATCCAAGACATTATCAAATTAAACTAAAACCAATTAAGTGCTGCACAGAACTTTTTGAAGTGGGATAAGTTGCTTCACTATTAAGATGAATCAGACCACTATAATTCTGTTGTAAACATAGGCTTTTGAACCATTTTACTTGCATCAGCTTGCAAACTCTCTTAAAATCATTTCTGAAAGGTTGCATTCTGAAGATCGTTTAAAAAGGTAGAATAAAAGGCTTACAAATAGGCCATACCAGAATTCTTTGTTCAGCTATTCGCGTGCAAGTTATTCAAGCTTAAGCTTTCTTACATATAGTACATATTTATAATTATACTTTATTTTTGGTTTTATTGCATCAGTGGAAAAGAATCAAACCCAGCATACTAGACATTGTATAAACAGACATGAGTGAAACTTCAGGACCTTTCCAGAATTTCTGGCTGTAAGACATCTGATAATCCCCTCAAAAAAATGCATAACATGCACTCACGCACAAATGGACTCAGCTATATGTGCAATGAATCCAACATGCCTGGGACAGGTTGGACCGTAGCACACACAATCTGTACAGATGCTCAGGCATCTGCAATCTGCTGTGCTGGTAATGGGCTGTGCTTACTGCACCTGTGCAAGTTCAGCTGTGTGGGATAAACACACACAGATTCTGTGAGGGATAAAACCTGTGAAGATGACCAAAGTGTAATTTGTCATATCTGCATATAGTTAAGACACATCTGATGCAAGTATCATGCAATTTTGAAAGAACAAAAATTAGCAGAATCATACTGTATAATTTCAGAAAATATTGATGTAATTTTCTAATTTTCAGACAGCTTGAGCATTATTCAAAAGTATAATCTTTTGAAGATTCATTTCTGTAGCATTCTGTCTCATGGGAGACAAGACTCAGGATTGCAAATAATCTTTTTGCACGGAAGACAAAACAAACTAAACCCATTTCTCTTGCAACTTAATCATTGTCATTTCTTCATTTCTACAATAGTTTATAACCATTTATGATCCTTTAAAGTTGTCAGCAATAAGGATATATTTACCCAGAGTGATCATAAAAAAAAAAATCTGATGTAGGACAACTAACCATTCTGTTCCTCTTTCTGAAACTTTTAAATGACCTTTGAAATAATGATATTGATGGTGTCTGCATCATAACTAATTCAGTACAAAGAGCTAGAAGTAACACAATATCATTTTTCAGGCACTGAGCAATGAAAAGTTTGAAAATGAAGATTTAGAGCAACTCTACCTCCTCTGTTTATACTTTTAAAATACAACACCAAAAGATAGTGAGAAAAATTATTGTTCCATTGATGATCCATTGATGACAGTAATTATAGAGCACCTTTTATACCTGTTGACGTTTTAAAATATTATACATGTGCATTTTTTAAAAACAGATGATCTGGAAAGAGTTTTTCTTTATTTATTTTAGATGCATAAGTTTGAATATGCAAAATAATGCATCAATTTGATCAAACTTCGTACAATATGTAATACTTTTTGTTGCTCAAATGGCTTACAGTGAAAGCAGCAACTGTACCTTAATTGTCACTGGTACAAAGGCTAGAAATAGCCAACCATGAGCATTCACTCGTTCAGTTCAGCTTCTCACAGACCAAGACTGCTCCTTGAAAATGTACCCTGATTTATTTAGTTAAAATGAATCCAAGAAAGATTTCCTTCAGTATCTTTGAAAAGCTTTCCTAAAAACATGAGCAACATGAGCAATATCTCGCTCTTGATAAATAATTTAATCTATTTCTTTAACAATTTAATATAATTTTTCCTTCAGGCCATCAGAAATGGAGCTAAATTCTGTTTAGATGAAATCTTGGCCCAAGCCAATCTGCAAATAAGTCTAAGAAATGGCCTGATAACCCCAGAGCATGACCATACATCAATAATTCAAGTCTTTACTTTCATGTTATTGATGTCATGGACCCACTGAAACTTGCACCCTATATGGAAATAACAGTTGGAATCATCGATAAAGTACTGGTATTACTTGATAAATAACATGAGTGCATTTTGAACTTCTATTAATCTTCCTAATTAAAACAAAAACATGTAGATGTTTTGACAAAAATGGACAAAAACTGTAGAGGTGACTTGGCACCTAAGTTTCAGGAAGGATTTGTCCTTTTGCAGATAGATCTTCTGCAAGAACATAGAATAGAAGGATGTTACCAGGGTATGGAACTCTACTATTAGCTTAAACAGTAACATAAACTACTTTATATATAATTGGGTATGCTGTGGTGTCTTATCGCAGACTAAATAAATCTTATGTTTATTGGCTACCTGGAACTTAAGCTTAACCTTTTGCTCATGGAGATCCCCAGCTGATCTTTCTCTTGCACCTCTGATGCAAAGGGACTTCATATATAGAAGGAACCTATATAGGGACCTCATCCTATATATTCCATTTTGCCCAAATAAGACCCAAGCTGACTGTCAGAGATATTTTTGTCTGTTAAATTACTTATCATAGGCTTCTCTATTTTATCACAATTATTGTATGCGATTTCCTGCATCATTGCATCATTTTATAGTAAGTACTATACTTAAGCCTGTTCCCTACAATACAGATAAAAAACTTGGTTCTGTCTTTTGCTATCACTTCGGTGAGTAATTCAGATACCTGACACATCTGATACTAACATGCAGCTTCTATGGATTCTAGCTGACAATTTGTTAGCCTTGTGACATAAACACTATGGGATCAACAATATGAAAATCATTAGATTTTTTTAAGCCTTTTTAGTAGTGCCTTAAATGTTATTTTTTTCATAGAAAGATAGAAATTTTAAGTAAGACACAGACTAACAGCTACAGCTAACTTTGCTCACATAAAACGCAGGATTTAGCCCTGCGGAAACTTCCAAGAAATCTAAGAAGCTACACCAGAGAAAAATCTGGCAAAAAAAAAAAGCCAGGTAAACAGATTTTATGTTTTGCAAGTCAGAAATTCATATTTTGAAATGTAATGAAATTTCATAATTAGGAAAATTTATATTGAACATTAGTGTGAGAGCACTTCCTAAAATCTAATAAAACTATGCAAAAGTTGAATAAACGTAACTGTACCATCTGCATATCAATTTGCTGCTGTATAAATTGCTCGGTATTCATGGCTAGAAAAGCTTAAGACATTTGCAGAGAAGTATATGCCACTTCTTGGAATCTATAACATATAAAGTTATACCTAATCTTGAATATGCACACAGGTGTAGAGATACACATATAAAACCAACATATATGGGACAGAACTGCCTGAATGACCCAGAGCAATGCATGGGGAATGCAACAGCCATGCAGCCAGAGGAAGTCACCTGTACAGAGATTCCAGAAAGACCCTGCAAAAGTCAGTAGGCAACTGAAATTCCCCAGATATTTTAATTCTGCTTCACCTATCCACCAAAATTATATGCTGTCATTTTGGAATTTTTGCATGTGATCACATAAGAAACAATTTGATTACAGTGTCCTTTGCATAAATGCCATCCATTAAAAAAATGGCAACAACTGTCTGCAACCAAGCTGAACACCCTCTTACAATTCTGAAAGACGTTGTTAGCAGAAATAATATAATGCTGTTTTCCTTAGCCCAGACAGACCTAAGATCACTCCTCATTTTTCATGATATAAGTCTGAAGCCTGTAGCCCTCCCTCAATCTATCCAAGAATAAATTCTTACCAATTTTAAACAATGTATTTCCTGAATAACAACATCTGGGAATGTGGTAAGGATTTGGCTTTCTTTGTCTAATATCATTACTGCCTAATTAAAGGAAGGAGGATGTAGCCTCTAATTTTCTTTTATAGAAGGAATATAATATGAAGGAACGTGCTCGCTTGGTCCATGGTGACCATGACCTCTTGGTCACCAAAACAAAAGCAGTTCATTAACCATATCCAAGGCTCATATAATAACGAAGATTGAGAAGGCTTTAGTAAACACTTGAAACTGTCTCTAGCTCTCCCCCTCTCCATGCCTATCTTACCTTTTCCACTATCTCATAGTCCATTTTGAAGGCCCAAAGCTGCAGCCTGGCTGAGAGCTCACTGATAGAGGAGAGCGTAAGGAGAAACTGCTCTGCGCTGCCCAGAGGGACATCCGGGCTGGCCATCTGGGCCTCCTGGATCTTCTGTTTTTCCTCCTCGGTTGGGATCATGGTCAGAATTTTCTAGAAAGGAGAACAAAAGGTGTTAATGGTGGGGGGGGGACATGACTGCTGGTGAGATACACGGAGTTGGAAAGCCAAGAAAGGCAGGAGATGATGGTACAGAGATATTTTGAGGGTAAATCAAGTGCACTCCTCCACTGAAGACTTTGCTTTGACTTCATCTGAGCTCGTTTTACATCCAGGTGATTCTTAGCAATGGTAGAAGTCCTTAGTCATGGGCAGAAAAGTTAGGATACCACCTTAACTAAGCACATTCAGCACAAAAGAACCCAAAGCAATTCCTGTTATCTTGAACATCTGCATTTTGTTCAAATGTGCATACATCTATATATATAAAAATACATTTTATTTATGCATATGCAGAACACATGATTAATCACAGGGTCAAACAGGGAGAATGGCTAGGACTGGTTTCCTCTGCTTTAATGCCTTTAAATCAAAACTGGCCACCCTTCTACAAATTACAGATGGACTGAGGGTTGGAGAGGAGTGAAATTTTGTAGCCCGTAATTTACAGCAGGTCAGAAGAGATATTAAGGTCTCTTCTAGCCTTAACACCAATGAATCTTTCAGTGCACTCATGGGCATACAGAAGTACCCTGAGGCCCTGTTGCAGCTGCAGGGATATTTCTTGCAGCATAACTTGACAAGCTCAGTCAGTGAAGTGGCAAACTGTTTTCTTGGTCGGAAGCCTGGAGGAGGAGGAAATGCTGGTCCCCAGAGAAGGTGGAGTGGAATAGCTATACCTACCTTGTGATGCAGCAGGAGCTTCTGGCCCTTGCTGCTCTCACCAGTATTGTTTTCTGTTCAGTTTGTTTTGCTTTTTCAATTGAATGTAGTAATTATTTCAACGTAAGTGGTTATTCCTAAACACTTCACTTGAATTGAGGACAATTTTCCGAGGAACGCTCACTGAATTCAAAGCTAAGTTATGCATTATGTAGCATACGGACTTTTTTCTCTTTTTATCTGACAGGTTTAAAATATTGATGAAAAAGGATCTCAATATTTTAATTTTCTGCTGTCAGTACTGCTCAAAAAACTTATATTTTTATTTGAATTCTTGGATTTTACAAGCTTGTTTACTTGTGGCAGTTTCCCTTCTAGTTCCTCTCAAAGGAACTGCTTCTTAATGAGTTTTTAATATACTAAATTCATTTCAAAATGAAAAAGAAAACAAAAACAATGTAAGTGCATCAGATAAGTTCAGATCTCTACCCTGCTGATCAATACCTCATTAAAAAAGAGCAGTAGATTTTCAACAAAACCTATGTTTATTCATCTGAAATTTTTTTTTTTAATTTATTTTATTTTTTTTTGTAGCCCTCTATATTGATAGAGGCTGTTTTGGAAGGAGCAAGAGAAGAATTAAAACCCAGCCAAAGAGCTCCCAGCCCTGCCAATCCAAACCAGAGTCTGTTCCAGCACTGGACACAGCCAATTCATCAAAGTAGCACAACTGCCCCTTTCCAATACCGGATAATGCATCCGGCTCATTGTACACTGCTGCAACTAAGTGTGGCGAGTAAGGAATTCTTCCCTAGCCACTAGGGTGGAGAACAAGGGTTAAGCAAGCAAGTAACGTTTGCTTTGTTGACTCTGATTTTTTTTTTTTTTTTTAATACAGTTCCCTAAACATAAAGAAAGAAGCATTTCTTTCTCTTAATGCTGGTTAGGCACTATGTCTCTCAGTTTAACAGAAAAATCTTGCTTGGGCTGTGTGTAACAATATAATGTCTTCATTTTCACCTATGACCAAAGTAAGTGTTGAAGTCTGTGAGCTGCTACTTTAATGAGAAACATAAGCTTATAATCTATTCATAGCCTAAGAAAAAGAGAAGAGAGAAAAAAATCTCTCAATACACTCAGTACTTTTCCTTCTCATGTTAATGGCTGATTGGAAAATATTCTGATGCACATCTACTCAGATTGGTGGAATGTGTCAATTGGTTTTGAGACATGCTATCCATCAATCCACAGATGCTGAAATCTGTAACTTGGATCAAACCTAGCATCAAATTACAGATTTTAAGTAGCTGCTTCAGAGTACTTCTCAATGTTTAACCAAGACCTGTATTTAAAAGTTCAGCAAAAAAAAAAAGAGAAGCTTAGTCATAAATCTATAAGAAGAGGTGTTTGGAAGAGAAACCTTAGAAGCTAGGCCTTCCAACGCCTATTGCTCTCCTAAATAGTAACAAGAAGCCAGCACCCCTTCAGGAGAGCCAGGGCAGCTTGAAAACAGGATCATATGAACATCCATACATGGAGAGTTCAGCAGTAGCCATGTGATGGATGTGAAAATGCTTCTGATGCATTTTTGAAGGCTAACACTTCAGCAGTATTCTCAATTGCCTCCTACAAATAACTAGGGATATTGGCAGCTACCCAGGGATCCCACAAGTATTTCTGTGGTGGTGCAGGGCCTTTACTCTGGAGATTTTGCACTGCTCTAGGGCATTTTAAAGAAGGCAATGAAACAGTAAGCTTTACTTCCACAGGGGCTCTCCTCCTCCTCAAGCTTTATGTAAACACTACAAGCCAGTTGGAGCTGACAAAGCAGATCCAAGTACAAGTACAAGTGCTGCAAGTCTGCTGTGCTGCTGAGCTGGGTACTGTAGCCTGTGAAAAGGAGAACATTTAGCTAAAGAGCCTTTGCTTGCAGTGCCAGCTCTCAAAAATCACCCCTGCTGCTGATGTGCTGCTGCCTCCCTCACAACCACTAACTCACCAGTGCTTTTAATCTGCTTGAGCAAGTCACTGTTACCCTGCTGATCAATATGCTCTTTGTGAGCTCCTGAGCAAGTAATAAAATGCTCCTGTTCTGATGTTCACTGTATGACTAATTTGAACCATTTGTTCAGTGCTGAAAATTGATGAGTCTACCATCTGCCGGTATATTTATTATTTTATTATTTTTGTATACTTCGCTGACAGCAGAAGTAGATAAAAATGTAGCAGGACATAAGGTAACTGGCATTTAATATGACCATTAAATCATGCATAGCTTTGAACCTGATTGTCACCTCATTATGCAGGCCACAGTGTGGCATTCTTCAGATAACGTAGAAAAGAAAGGGTTATCTACAACCCCTGCTGGTATCTTCCTTGCTAATAGAGTGACACAAGGCCATGTGATACACATATTTCGTTTCCATGCATTCTCACACAGTCATTTAGGTGAGACAATAAAATTCCAAGGAAAAACAGAATAGAAGTCTTCAGGGAAAAAAAATCAATTATTTTTTTGCCATCTCCTTCAGCTGTGACAATAGATCCTAAATGTTTTCTGTCCCTCCAGTTTAAAAAATATCCCTAAATTTCTATCCTTCATTTGTTCCCTCCTTTCTTTTGTTTTTGGACACTTTGGTCACACACTTGAACTTTTAGTTAAGAGACACAATATTACCCTGTTGATTCCCTGGACTCAACTCTCCTGACACCTCATTCTCAAAAATTTCAAAGAGAAATGCTTTACAAAGTTCACAGAGCAAAATTTATAGGAAATTCAGGCTTGATTTTAGGCACACAGGCTGTCCCTGAAAGACTTGGGAAGAGGTTAGCTATATCGGAGAGGGCTTTGCAGCAGCCAGCACAAGGAGAAGCAGCTACCCACACTACCCGGCAAGGCAGATGGGTGAGTGGTTACTCTCCATGTGTTGGAGGAGTCATGGTCCTGAATGTGGGATGCAAAGAAAAAACAAGACCCTATTAATAGCCTGGAATCTCTCCATCAATCAGGTACTCACACTACCTCTCTTGGTAGATAATGGGATTTCTCAGTGATGATGAGTTTGCAGGGGTGGCTTTTATATTTTATTTCCAACGGTTTTATTGGAAGAAAAATTGGGAAACTAAATACCTGGCTCTATTGGGTCCTAAGTTTTCTGTAGCTCAGATTCATATGCTATGTATCCAAATACACATCAGTGGATATTTCATCTGTTATTTGATAGGCCTCAACAGACGATTAGATCCAAAAAGGGCTTTCATACTTTGGCTTCTCACTATTGATGAGACATGTTGGTGGTTTGCATTACCTGCAAATACTCCTCACAAAACAAAAGAATCAGAAGTTCAGGACTCCACAATACATGAGACCACTTACATTACTTTTCTTTGAACTCTTGCAAAATGATCAAATTCTGAAAAGGGGCTATATTTCAAATGCCTTATAATGATCTCTATAAATCAGAAATTGCTGCACTTCTTCAGCTTTCTACTGAATTGCATGAGCATGAAACTGCTATTGAGAAATTCATGATGTCTTGGTTTTCTGCAGAGAGTGAAAGGGTAGTTTTGCTTCTTTAAATAAAGCCTGAAACTTGCTAGGACTGATACACTGGCAGGGAATGTAGAGCCAGCAGAGCATTCGTTGTTCGAGTCAGTTCTCTCTGCTGTCTACATTGTGAAAAAGGTGTTCTCAAGTCAAGCTAGCGAGCATAATTTGAAACATCCCATCACATTTCTGCAATGCATTAGATAACTAATTTATCTGCAGTAAACAGTGTGGGATAGCAACAACCAGAATGTAAGTTTAAATACCTTGTTCATATCTGAGACTTGATTTGGGAGGAGTTGTTTATAAATTTCACCATTGGCTGTTAACACCAAGCTCTCATTCCTTGTAACCATTTCAAATACATAGGCTTTAAAGTACTTAACATGCTTGACTACAGAGGGCCTGGCATACCCAGGGAGTGTTTTCATCTCAGACAGTTTTCCTAAAAGCTACACCCACCAATGCAATATTGTGTAGCACCACAAAGCAACATCATATAGCACAAAGCAGGCTATCTTAATCTTATCACAGTATTACCCCAATTTTACTCAACGAAATTAATCATACTCTTGGGTGTAACTCAATTTCAGTCTGTATTCCCTTACTGAGTAGCATCCTATGCAGGGATCCACTCATTTCCTTTATTGAAGACAAACAGGAAAGACTATTCTAGTGGACTCCATTCTATCTGCTGCCAATGATATATTTCATTAAAACTAGATTCCAGGATGTTAAGGCTGGCTTTATTTTGCTTAACTTGCAGAAAGCCTCATCCATGTTAAGTATTTAGCACCCATGTTTGCTCTACAATGAGTTCCAAAGGGGTTGAACACAGTGAATGCCAAGCTTTCAAAGAAAGGAAAACAGAACCACTTCGGTAAACGCAAGGTGGCAAAAACTTCTTAGCTGGGTTGATGCATGCTTACAAACACAGACTGTGCTTTCCTCCTTGAAAACGTGGTTTTAACAGTGCATGCCCCACAAGCTAAACCGGCTGCATCTTCCACTCTAACATGATTCCCCATTCACATGGGCTAAAATACTTAGCACCCTTTGCTCTAGAGGACCTTTAGAGACCTTAGAGAGTATTTCTCCTATCTCAGTTACCTATTTTAAGTTAAAGAGCAATGGATGAATTAATAACAGGGTTTCACAGTCAAAAATAAAGGAGCATTCAGCAGAATTTAGGACAGTAGTGTAGGGTTTACTGGGTCGCCATGAACTTTAGGATGAGCTGGACTATTGCAGAGGTGTAGCCTACATCCCAGCACACCAGTGTCTTGCTATCAGTGCTATCATCAACACTACTTTAGTCTGCTGTCCTTAAAAGGCTCCATTTTAAGATACTGACCTCAACTTATTGATCTTAACTTATCCACCAAGAAGCAGAACTGAGGTTACACACACAATAATGTGACAGTGAAGATTTTCTTCAGCTAAAAACATAGTACAAACTCACAGTTGGGGAAAGGAAGGCTCAGGGAACTTTACATTCCTGTTGATGAGCTGCTCCCTGTTGGTTTCCCTAAAAGGTGAAGATGATCCAAACAACCTTTCCTGAGTTTTATCTTCTCTGAAATTTCAGCACAAAATGCAAGTTCCTCATTGCAGCATGTTCCCTCTCTTCCACTGTGCAACTCATGCCTATCGTTCCTCTTAGTGGTCATGATATCTCTTCTAGATATCTCCTCAGATGCAGAGCATGCAGTCACAGTGTTTTAATTGAACAGACTGAATATTTTTTACACAGTTCTGTTTTATTCAACTCATAAATTGGCTATAAAATACACAATATAGCAAATATTTTTCTTTATTCTCTGCAGCGTGCAGTGTTTATATAAAGAAAGCTGATACATACACTATCACTGCTTCTTTAATCATAATGATATTTTTCCTATTGTTTAAGAAGTATACTTATAGACCAGGAAACTTTCTAAAAAATCCAGAACAAAAAGATGGCCGTAGTCCCATTCAACGTAATCCTAAGGTTAAAGCCAGTGAATAGATGAATACAGTGAGTAAGAGCAAAAGCAAACGGCAAGTCTATCTATACCATAAAAAATGCAGCACAAAACCTACCTGAGACAGGGCCCTGCTGAAAGCAGCACTACCCATAATGGCATGGATTCAGCATCTCTTTGTGTAACTCTTGGCCAAGCCTGCACAGCTCAATCCAGCCCTCCACTGAGTACAAAAGTCCGTCTGGCTCTGTAACAATGTGCTCTCTAGGAAAAATCTGCAAATTGGTACTCGGGGAAGGGAATCTGAATGCAGTGCAGGGTTTTACCTGATGTGCAGTAAATAAACATGGGAACCACACACTGAGAAAAAAATTGCTCTTTTCTCCGTGAACACCATCCTTCCCAACCAATGAAAACTTCATCTCACAAGGTGCAAAGTACTTGGACTCTGATACATTTACCCTTTTTTCTTATTTTTAAATACCTGAGTGACCACATCAGGACTACTTACATCCTGTGCTTCAAGATGTGGACACAGATTTCAGAAATGCTGTTATCGTGACCACTGGGTAGGTATATCAAGAGTGTATCATTTGCTGACTTCTGAAATCTTCAATTTGAAATCTGCCTGCATTTATCATACGTATTATTTTAAATGAAATTATGGGGTTCTGGCAGCTAATGGAAAGGCCACCCAAAGGAGGGTGTGGCGGTACAAGGCTCTCTCAACTGTGGACAGCACAGGTGGTTGGCACATGGACAGTACAGCTACAAATTTTGGTGGCACTGGAAAGTGTAGGCTCTCAGAGCGGCTGAACTTCTCTTCAGTGCACCAGGGAAGGCAACAATTCAAAGGAGGTGATAAATGCAAGACAAAGAAGATGCTTCCTTCTCTATCCACCTCTCTAAACTGGGCCATCTGTAGAAAGGCTGTCTGTTGATCTGCAGAGTCACTTTTTCAGTCTGATTCAGAATACGTTATGTATGCATGAATATAGCAAATAAGTAACGCATCTTTGGGAAAAAAAATATAATCTAGTAAGGATAAATGAGGCCTTGCCCTCTAGGTAACAATCTTTTGCCTTTAAGTATTTCTTTTGCATATAACTATTGGCAGCTCAAGTGCCATCCTAGCCAGCTTTTCTCATTTTCTTCTGTGGTCAGCATAGCAAGATGGAGAGGGGGAAATATGAAACTCCGTGCCAAATCATAGATTCACTGAAAGGTGACTGTGAATCAATACTGAACCTATGCAGTTAAGCACTGGGTTGAGATTTGTCACTGTGAAGATTACACTTGCTAGATGATACAGGTTTATTCAAAAATCATTTGAAATCAACACAATGAAAAGGAAGAGAGGAGCAGCAGGCTCCTTTTACTTTACAGAAGAGAAATCTTTTGATAAAAAATATAACAAAAGGAGCTCATCTTGGATCTTGGTAAGAATATCTGCAAAGTCAAACATGTAATGGCAAAAATTACATCATCTGTAATCTTTATACCAACTGCTTTGCTTCAAACAACAGTAACACAAAACTGCTATTTTGAGGAGAACTAGTCACTGTATTTGTTTTCCACTAGATATACTATTGAGTTGAGCAGCCAGCTGAGTGTGAACTTTATTAAACCCTGTGCCAGTTACGTCAGCTCTAGAAACTCCCTGCCTAAGCTTTGGTGCTGCGTGAGCATGTGAGTGCAGGCAGAACTTGACCTATGGCTAGAATTTTAATAACTCTACTGAAAGTAACAGGAAACTGAGATGGAGTACACACTATTCAGAAAACCTCAATAGGAATTGATGCCACTGCTTTTCAAACTTATACACTGACGAATTAGCACAGAAACCCACATTTACCATTTCCAACCTCAGGTGAATGCTGCACACTAAGTGCACTGCACGAATCTGACAAGTCGCATAGCTCAGCAATAATGCATACATCACATTTTCCCTTTTCCATGAAAAGTCTGGCCCATATCATATGCAAAATTTGAAAAAAAATAAAAAATTCATCAAAATTCTGTTGAACACACTATTCCTTCTTACCTCTATTCCTTCCTTGTTTAAGGCATATTCATCAAAATTCAAAATAGCAGTCTTGATAGTCCGTGGAGGGGGCAAGACCGTCAAGCCAATATTAATAGCGTTGCTTCGTTTTGAGTCCAATACAATGATCTCCTGCCGTTTCCCATCTGCAGCAGTTTTCTTGAGAAACAATAGAAGGACAAGAAAATTACTTCTCCAGTCTGTTTTATAAAGTTATTCCTTTCATTAACGACATTCCCCATGCAAGAGTGCTGACATTGAATATAAATCTAGTTCATTTACAGTTATCAAAGAAACCAGAATTCTTCGCCACAGACCCCAAACATCCTTGCTGGTGTCAGTGTAGGTTGCCAAGATTTAAGCAGAGAGACGAAATGAGTCTCTGGTCATGTACAAGGGTAAAAGACAAAGCCTGTGGATAAAGCACATCATGCATGTGAGGAGGATGCAGTGAGGAGGATGGCGCTGGCCTCTTTTCAGTGGTGGCCACCGACAGAACTAGAGGAAACGGCCACAAATTGAAACACCAAAAGTTCCACAGGAACTTTAGGAAAAATTTCTTGACCGTGAGGGTGACAGAGCACTGGAACAGGCTGCCCAGAGAGGTTGTGGAGTCTCCTTCTCTGGAGACCTTCAAGACCCGCTTGGCCGCAGTCCTGAGCCACATGCTGTAGGTGACCCTGCGTGTGCAGGGGGGTTGGACTAGATGATCTCTAGAGGTCCCTTCCAACCTTAAGCATTCTATGATTCTATGATTCTATGTGTTA
>VZSV01000072.1:316598-337800 GCA_013398735.1 Nothocercus julius
CTAGACATAGACCTCTATAGGTCTCACTTCCAGTAAAAATAACAATATAAATAATAATGAAACCAATTAGGCAAGGTGATTTACAATGCATTTATATGGCATAAAGACAGAACTGAGTGCAGTTTTTACTTTTACTTTGGAACACGCCTTTTATTCTCTCCTTGCACTGTGCTAGCAGGTGTCGCTTTGGGAGCTAAACATGTCATAACCCACTCAGTGGACAGAGGTGTCTGCTCCACATATACTGGAGGGCGGTAGAAGGAGGGAGAGTATGTGAATGTACAATGGCATCCAGCTGCAAATGTGACTTATACAAAGAAGGTCTTTTTTTTTTCTCCTTTCTTCAAGAACAGAAATGGGCTAAGGGGTGCTGTCAAACACAGGGAAAAGGCCAACACGCTTATACAGGCAAGCGTGTATCCAGTTTGCTATCTGCAAACCTGTGTTTCAGCGCAGCGCGGGCAGCAGGGACGTGACTGTGGCCTCCTGGCAGAGCCTGTTGCCAGGATGAGCGTTGGTGGCGCTGGCGGCAGCGGCAGCCTCAGCACAGATGCACCTCACGGGGGTGGAGAGGGACTGAAGCACCCTGGTTGCCCCTCTGCCATGCGGCAGCCCATAGGGCCGTGCAGCACGCAGGACCATCCGTGCTGGGGCAGCAGCTGCGTCTCTTGCCTCTCTCGCGGGTTTGGCTCGTGGGTGGAGCAGACTCTCATGGAGCAGGACTGCTTCTCACAGCGTGAGGCTTTGCTCCACCACTTCCCTTGGGTCCTGGCACAGCCACTGCTGGGCCACACACAAGCCCACCGCAGCTCCGCGCGGTGCTTCCATGTCGGAAGGCCTGTCTTGGTTAATAGATACAATGATTTTTACCAAAGCACCTCTAGCTGTGAATCAGTCCAGAATATGACGGCAGGTGTATCGCTAAAAAGATGCCATCTCCTGGCATCTTTCTGCCTGCCCAGGAATTGGCACTCTGACCAGTGCTAACAGGGCTGCACCAGGTGTGTGGAATCGTAACACTTCCATCACACTGACAGGATTAACACCATATATACAGCTTCTGTATGTGGATGAGACTGAAGTCAAATGTAGGAGCTGGGCACTTTCACACATCTGCAATCTTTGAAATTAACAAGAAGTTCTCAAAAAAAAAATTTAAAAAGAAAAAAAACCTCTGTCTTGCGGTAAATATATTTTAGGATTTTAGGATAAATTTTAGGAGACCAAAAATGACTTTCATTCTTAATTTTTATACCTCTGCTCTGTCAGAATAGCTTTCTTTTGGCACCTTCAAAAGCAGCCCTGAACCCTTCTTGAACTTTATCTTCGAGTAACAGATTCTTCTTTTTATCTGGGAGCTAACTGAAGGATCTGAGATACAGACTTTCCTTTAAAGCAGTCATTTTTACTTCTAGGGCCATTAATCATTTTTTCAGGACCAGAGTTAGTGGCCAAGACCACATGAAAACAAGCAGGGTTCACCAGAGACCACTTCCTCTTGAGTCTTTATCACACTAAGCCTTTTTAAGCTGCTGCTTTTTACCTTGTGCTTTACAGCACAGAATTACGCAGCTCCAAAGAATTTATGCAGACGGGAAAAGGCTCAGGGAAAGGAGTTAAATTTAGGCTTCCCACACGTGGTATGGCTAAGTAAGCCTCAGCTCCACTGCTCTGCTTTTAGGTTCGAAGTTTGACAAAAGAGACATATTCACGATGCGAACCGCTGGGCCGAGTGCAGCTCCAACTGTGCTCTCTTCTCCTTTGCAAGGGGTTATGAAAGACAGATGAGTTTTAGATGAGAGGTAAGAATGTTAAATCTGCATGTTGCATAAAAACATTTGGGATAGCTAGCTTTTCGAATAAGGGGTCAGAAGTGATTTTACATCCATTCCAGGGAAGAAGGCTGAGATACCAAGAAATCCTTTCCAAATGAAGAAAAGGATGATGAAAAGAGAAAGATTTTACTACTTTGAACTTTATTACCCTACCATTAGGAAAATAATTCATTTTTTTCCTGCAATGAAATTGCACATGTGTAAGTGCTTAGATATTAAAAGAAGTACAACTATTAACTTGTATTATAAACCTAGGTGACCTCAAGCTGTATTTTATTAGCTCATTACCATAAAATGACTTCAGGTGGTTCAAGGAAGAGTGCACTTGATTCCATATATTGATGTGTCAATATATAGCATGCAACCTTATGTGCTGAGTACTGTATGACTAAATATAAAATTAAAATAAATACAAAATATGAGTATATTGGGTGTTCTAATTTGTGGGAAACAATCATTCCTACAATGTATTAATAATTGCACTGTATTTAGAGTTGTATGGTTCCTCACTGGGTGGATTTTACTGCCTTCATGACGGCTGTGTAGTCCAAATAGGTTATTCGAAAAGAGTACTGCAAGGATTAAACAGTCCTGCAGAAGGTGATCTCTGGTGTTATGAGCAGGTAGTCTAAGACGCAGTTCTTAATTCTGGGAGCAACACTATTTTAAGTCCCTTTCCCAAAGATCCTGTAAACAAAGATGTTCCTTAACTTTTTACTCCTAATACTTTTTCACACCTGTGGGCACATAATGGATCCCTGTATCCTCCAGAGACTAAGGATGAATCAGGAAAATATGTTTTTTAAATGACACACAGAACTTAAGAGAGGGCAAAAGGTATCTGATAGCAAAAAGTGTGCTTGTTTTCATTTTCCTTCACAGAAACGTGAACACTTGGAAGTAGTTTGCCAGAATACCTGCACTGCTGAGAGAAGGAAAGAAATTCTGGACTGGCTTGGAGGGGATACCTGATCACTTTTTTCTCTTCACTAATGAGTTGTCATAACCCTCCAAATCCAGAAAGTAGACTTTCTGCAATAGAGAGTGCTGAGCTAACTATAATCAGGGAACAAGTTGTCTAGAGTGGTGCCTGTTTTCCTAAAATCAAGAACCCCTTCCCCAGACTTCCATATTACATCCCACAATTTAAAATCCACTGCATTTTATTGCAGTCTATTGTCTTTAATGAAAAACTTCTCATGAGCCAGGAAGTAGCTGTTTATAGCTGTGTGTTGTGGAAATCACAGTGAGGGATTAGAAACTGGAGTAAAATTGGTTACAGCTGCATGAAAGAGCAAATGCAAAGACAGAGCCAAAAGGAAAAAAAAAAAAAAAAAGCACACCCTGACTTCTCTTTTCCTCTCATCCTTCTGGACTATTCCTTTCCATGCACCTGTTTGCATCCACTGCTATGAAAGCTGGAGAAGTGACTTTGGATTTGTTGCTCTGTGCTCTTTATTCAGCTGAACCAACTGAGCTGTGAGTCAGACTTTACGATATTATAGAATAAACCTGTTTTGGATTGCAGCCATTGGACACGAGAAACTAGACACAACGGGGAATGTTCTCCCTGGAATGAAACCAAGCAGTCTGGAAAAAGCAAGAGCTGTCCTAATTTGAGTGCAATCTTCATACCAAACCTCAAGTCTTTTACAGATTCAGTGGTCTGCTTAATTATTCCCATTCTTACTTGATGCAAAGACCATCGCCTGCCCTGGAACGTTTGCCAGTATTCACCAAAAACGTTCAGGAGTCTTACAAGCCTTAGTAAACTTCCACTACAATAATTCTCAAGTCATCATTGTCTTCTGTACAGAGACAATGATATTTCTATGTCTGTGTTATGGAGAGGGTGGAAAGAAAGCCAAAGGTATAATGCCTCATGCAGAGAGCAGTATTAGTCTCCAAGAGGAAAGCAGTCACCTAAATCATTCCTCAGACTTGCACTAATTTCAAAGAAACCCGCTCACTCATCTTTCAGCCAGAAGCCAAAAGCTGTGCCAAAGCATCAGGCAGCTCATGCAGGTTTGGGAAGCAAGTGTGAGGGGAAAAAATTGGCCAAAGGTAGTTTGGGAATGTGCATGGTAAAAGACTGGAAAAATAAATACGACAAAATTTAAACAATCTATCATTTTATCAAAATTTGTGGTAAGAATAAAAGATTAGGCCAGACTGATCCATTACAATAATGGCATTTATGAAGTTTGGAAATGGCAAATATGTCATAAGTCCACATTCAATTCAAGGAATTAAGTGTTTTATGGATCTAAGAAAACTTTCTCATTCTTTCCATTTATGAACCATCTGTGGCAGATCTGTATTTACAGAGAGACGAGGAGGAGCAACATGCCACAGTGTCACCAACATTCCTTCTTCAGCACAGAGGAAATTATAGAGAAAGAAATTAATTTCACCATCTGCCAAATGAACCATCAGCTGAATGTGTTTTTAAAACTGCTATGCCATACATTTCAGATCTATATACAACACATGTCTGAAAGCTGTTTCTGCATCTCAGAAAATGCAGCTAAGAACAGAGGGCAGTGGGATCTACGTGGCTCATATATTTATAGATCTATTGTTGCTGGTGGTTGCAGTGTTCAAATTGATGACTCTACTTGGTTGAGAAGATCAAGAATGACCATCAGAAGGTTTTGAGTTAACAGTCTAAACAAGTGAAATGAAGAGATACCATCATGAGATATCTTTCCTTCCCAGATCGTAAGCAACCAATAATATATAAAATACATAATAATTTATGCCAGCAGAAGAAAAGCAGAATACTCAAGCTACTGACTGTTTTTAAGTCACCATAAAACACACACGCCTACATATAAAACACACAAGAGATTTATTTTAAAGAAGAGCGATGTTCCCGGGCATCTTTCACTGGCACTTTAATCGGAAAAGAACAGTTTCCTTGATATCAATTGTTCTGCTTACATTAGAATAAAGATGGCTTATGCAGCAATGAAAAACAAATGTTCTAGCTAATAACTTTTAAACTTAACTTCAGAATCCTACTGACACTAAGTATAACAGAATTGACTTTGCTGCTGAGACTGATGTGACATAGTCACGTCTCCAGCCTTTGGGGATTTATGGCATAACACTGCACCCAAGGAGTAAGGAATTCCCAGCAACAGAGATATTTTCTGTGCCAGCTTCTGTCCTAAATTTTGGATAGTTCAATTATCCAAACTAAGGATTTAAAATATGTTTGTTCACCAGTTAAGGAAAAAAAAATCTCCTATGGAGTTTTTAAATGTAAACTCAATGCAGCTGATAAACTGATCCTTTAGATTCAAGTACATATGTAGCCTTTTGTTTGTTTGTTTTCAGTAGAACCAGTCCGATATTCTAACCTTTTATATAACTCCTAGAGCGATTAGGAAAATATTACCAAGTGAAGAACTGTCAAATATACAGATATGAATCATCATGCTGTGACCTTTACATAGCAGAAAATATTTCAGATTTCAACACCTAGTTTGGCACTTAGGTTTTAGCATGCTAATGTAAAATGTTGGTATTCCCTAGTCAAAATGATATCCAAAATTGGTAGACATGAGGCAAGAGGGCAGCATGGCGTGTACTTATGGCAGGTACATGATCCTGGGCTCATATCCTAATTTCAGGTCACAGAATATCTTCTGTCATAAACCAAGCTAGAAACACATCCAGTAATTTCCACTGTTGTCATATAAACAATATAAATCATCTAAACCTAAGTCAAAATTAATACCAATATAATAGCAAAATAATAGGAAGCTGAATATGAGCTGTACCTTTGTGACAGGCAGTTCCTTGGACTTAGACTCAAAGAGATGCTCCAGTTTGGAAGTGTCCACCTTAATGGGTTCCAGTTTCGACCACAGGAATTCTCTGCAGCGTTTGTTGTTTTTACACTGCCACTCAAATGGCCGTACCTCATTCCAAAACAGACGGATGGTTTTCTTCTTCTTTACGAATGCTGGCTGACCCCGAGAAACCTGGGGTGACCCTAAACCCTGAGGAGTGCTGAAAAGTGGAGGAGGAGCCAATAAATTAGCAGAGGGTGGAGGTGGAGGTGGACATCCAAACAGTGGGGGAGGTGGCGGAGGTGGCAAACCCAGAAAAGAAGGTGGAGGAGGAGGAGGGGGAACAAGGGAGTCCCCAGGACCCATATCCATGTCCAACACATCTACATCATCCTCCTCCCCCAAGTCTGTAAAATCCATGTCTTTGATTTTAAGTTCTCTAGGATTAGCCATCAGCTGATCCCAGATGTAGTCAGATTCCTTCTTTGGCTGTGCTGGTGTTTTCTCAGGGACCTGTTCACCAATTTCATCTTCAGACAAGGCTGTTCCCTTGGCCAGCTCACCACTACTGAATTTTTCTGCAAAGGCTTTCACGCTGCCTTGGTTGTCCAGGTTTCCAATCTCCATCTTTTTGACACTTTCATCTTTGGCCTGCTTAGTGGCCTGAAGGATAGAGATCCTACTGGCTAGACTAGTGAGTGACTCTTCACTTTCCTCCGTCTCCTTCTTTTCTTCCTTCGCCTCCAGCTCCTTTTCTTCTTCATCCTTGGGCTTTTTGTTATGCGCATACAACATGTCCAGCATAAACCGCTTGTTGTTGAGAATGTTGCTGCACTGCTCATTCACAGCAGCATCTTGAATGGGCTGTGACCATGGACCTGTAATCACACACACACAGATGGGAATAGTCAAGAGCAGAGAGCCAGAACGTCAAAAATGTTTCTCACCTCATGGGAAAAATTTCTGGGAATACATGCACTAATAGCCTGACATTGGGCAAGATGCAGTTCTGAGTTCTAAAATAAGTGACTGTGGTGATACACAGCCCAGTCTTGATGGGCAGGGAGTAATTCTTGAGTGTATATAGGAGGCAGTTATAAACTGTCACAATTTCAAGGCTGAGGTTTTTTCTGAACTCTGACAGATTTCATTTTGTACTTGCAGACTCAGCTCTTTTTATAGGGTGCTAAGTGCTTAGAACCTTTAATGATCCAAAACAGGGATTACATATCATAAGAATGGCCACAAAACAGGCTACAGTGGTACTCTTTACATGACAGAAACTGGAACTGCCCCAGGAAAGCTTCCTTAGGAAAAAGATTTTCCTGCCCGATTTCAAGATCTGTATGGAACTGCTTCCTCCTTTTTTCACCCATCCTGCTGGCTGCTCTTTAAACCTCCCAGCTGGGTACTAGGACCATCTTCACAACACTGACTGCTTGAATCACACAGTAGACTGCATAACCAGGGCAAAAGTCCCAGGACAACTCTCAGTGCCTGCAAGTATAAACCAGCTTTTTAAAGTTACCTGTAGGAATACAGGCACTAAATAAAAATTAATGATTTTTGAAAATGCTGCTCATCAACCACTGTAATCTTCCCTGCAATATATGATGAAACTGAAAAGTAATGGCCTTCTGTCCACATCATGTTCATTTAACATGTCACTGTAATGAAGCTTCATTTTTCTGACTACTACGCTTTCCAATAATCTATAAAGAATACTGCTTTGTGAGATAGCACCATAAATAACAAACTACTCTAGCTTAACTGTAAAAATAAATTATGCAACATATTAGACCACATTTCCCTGAAAATAATATTGAAATAATGCAAAAAGCATGCCCTCCCTGCTCCAAATGTTGCTTCTTTTTCCAATGGGCATCAAGTAAAGCAATTAAACATGAAGTCTTCTTCCACAGGACTGTTTTCTCATTAGGATTTGTCACGTAGCTGTCTTTGATGTGGTTTCACTAGACAACACCATGTCCTTCCCCACAGTATGGCTTTCCCCAGCTGAATGCCCCCAGAGGATTGCCCCCTCCTTGCAGCTCTTCCTTTAGAGATATCTAAAGATTGCTGTCAGGATCCCGTCTATATATCCCATATAACTTGCCCTCTGTTTTCACCAGCTAGAATCCTCCAGGATTTAATCCCTTTCCAAAACTTCTTACCAAAATTCCCCCAGACACCATCTCTAATCTGGGCTCCCAAATCTGTCTCACTCTTTCCATCTGTTTTCTACCAATTCAAGACGACGGCTGTGTAGCCTCTTACTGCCTCAGCACCCTCTTCCCACACTCTCCACAGAGAGATCTGTGAAATGCCATCAAAGAAGGCGGCAGGAAGGAGAACTCAACAGGATGGCTAACAAAAGAGGGACATGAAACAAAGTTTTTACTCCTTTGTCCTTAATGTAGTCAGGCAGAAACACTGTGCCACCCCAAAAATGGCAAACTGCCAGTTAGAAATCCGGTTGGTGCGGGAAAAAGCACTCTAGTTTGCTTTCTGCATGTCCTCACCCTCTAGGTTGCAAACTATTCACTACATGAGACCTCCCTATACAGCATAAGCTCAGATCTACCACTAATGTATGTGAAATTCAAAAAGCTGAATTTTAAATAGGCAGAATATATTTCTTGGCTATTAACAAAAAGTATGTAAGTAATTATTTGAATGAAAGGCTAGGGTGGATGGGACAAGATTACTGGAAAATTTCTGTACCCTCACTTGGGGTACCCTTGACTACACCCCTGTGTAATGATGTGATACCCTTCATCTGCGATACCCACAATGCCTTTCCTGCCTATTCATCCACTTACTTCACCTAGCACACGGCTATTCTAAGTGCTAAATTCTAGCTCAGCTTTGGCCTTGATTGAAAAGCAGATAGCTCTTAACTACCAACCAAATAATGCTTCCTAGAAAATTGTAATAGGCTTTAAATATGAACACAAACGGCAATCTAATAATTTATTGCTAATAGACACTGTGATTCAGAGTCACCTCTCTTTCTGAGAAGAGCAAGATTGTATGTCATATTGTGAAAAGTCTTTCTTATCTAGAAAGAAGCTAACTTTGTTTTCTTATCTTTATTTAGCAAACTTAAAGCAATGCACTCCACTGTTCAGCCTTAGGCAGACTGGAAATCAATTGCTCTACTCACATCACATTTCTTTACCTCTGTAAAGAAAGTGGAAAAGAAAAATTAATGAACCAAGGTCAGAATATGCATTTCAGTCCCTTTAGGCTGCGTGACAAGTTCTCGTTGTCATTCTGTCTCCTTGCAGCAAACTAGCCCATAGGGTATTGATCAGGATGGGCTACACTTCACAGGTTCTAATCAGAACCACTGATCATTAACAGGACTATTCCTTTCCAGACCATGTGTAAGTTCCTTGCACCTCCTCCACAAAAGCTAAAGATGTTCACAGCCCAGACCCACATTCAGCAGCTCCTTTTCTGAAGCCTGATCAAGACAGGAAAAATCCAGGGAAAGAAAAAACAACCCACCCTACTTTTCTCTTCCTGTTGCTTTAATAGTAAGTTAGGGGTAAATGCATGGAAAATGATTTTTGGAATCTCATGACGTATCAGGGCCTTTCATCTTGTTTTGACATGTAGGAAACCTAAAAAAAATCCTCTGAGAGCGAGAGATGCGGTTTGCTGTAACACCATGATTAAGTAGTTAACATGCTATGAGCAAAGAAAATGGTCTCAAATTTAAAGGAAATCTCACTTCATCAAGGCCTTAACCATCCTTCTGAACACAAAGCCCTACCAAAGCCTGTGGTTTTCCAAGCAGAGATGAGACAAGGATTTGGCCATGGCAAAGGAATTCTTAGTGACAGGTGTAAAGGGTCTATTTGCAAGTAAACACAACAACACAGCGGATAATTTAAATTCTTTTTTTTCAAGGGAAAGTTTTTCATTATTGAAAAAATTTCACTTTACCAGTTTCATTGTCACTGGTTAACTTGTCCTCTCTTTCTTCCCTCTCTAAAGTGCTGCTTGCTGAGGATATGCTGGATGCAGAGCAGTTGTCTTTTTCATTCACTTCCTCATTCTGCCTCTCTTTTTCACTGAGTATTGCACTTTCTTCTGGCTCTCTCTCTGGTCCTTGCTCCACCTCACTCTCTGGTCCCACCTCTGTAGTCTCTACTTGCTCGGGTGTCTCCGCTCCCTGCTTGGCCTCAGCCTCCTGTTCTGGTTCTGTCTCTGTCTCTGCTTCGGGCTCGGGTTCACTGGCACTCACTGGCGGAGAGAACAACGGGAGAAAGAGATTCACTAAACAACGGCGTCTTGCGAGGCTCGCCCGCCTAAACAAGAACAATGTGAAAAATTGTATGAGTGCCTTGCGAAAAGCAAAGAGAAAGTGAGTCCATGGCATGCATAACTTCACGAGCAAGAGGCTGGTGAGCACTGGGTGACGACAGCGTCACACGCAAGAGCGGCCTGGCAAACCCCTGACTCACGGTCTGGAAGCAGCGGCTGTTTTTATATATACTTCCACAGCTGGAGTATTAGACTCGCACAAGAATTTGAACCACCAGAAAATGGGCATCCAACCTGAGAATGACATTTAAAACTCAGTGCCCAAGCATAGCCAGGAAGGGAAAGATGTTTTTAAAAGCAAATAGGAGAGAGATTTTGGCTCTTAGCTGATTATTCTCTGGTTTCTGAAGGATTTTTTTAGGGAGCTTCTTTTTTCACTTGATGAGGAACACTTCAACAAAAAAATACAAATATTAGTTTTATTAACACAGTTAAATGGCACAGTCTGGAAATGGCACTGTCACACATTTGGCTGACAAAAAAGCATATGTTTTCATGCACATTTACTTCAGAACAGCCGCATCAGAATTGAACAAAGCTTCCAACTGGTTGGCATATGGCATAAATTTAGTTTTCAAGTGGTTGGCATATGGCATACATTTAGGATTTTTTTTATCAGTTGGCACACAGCAAACACTGTTGATGGTAAGCTTGGTTTCTTCCTCCCTGCTCCATCCCTGATGGTGAAATTCAGTCATTCATCTTTACAGTTTTTAGCCAAACCAGCTTATTTTCACATGCAAATATTCTCTGCATGCTGCAAGGAAACTGGAGAGCATCCACACATATTCACATCAAGCAGCTCACATCAATGCTCTGAAAATTGAAATGGCCATGCAAGAGTGATGAAAATGGACATGCATATTAGTTCTGCATACTCCTGAAATCCCTTTTGCATTAAATCTTGTGCAAGAAAGCTGAACTAGAATGACCAAGTCATATTAGTTTCTTCCCTTTGCTAACTGCTTTCCATTACAACATTGCAAAATACACTTTCGGACTTGTCACGGTCATTGGATCCCATGATATATGATGCCACTTTCTTCAAGAACTAAACGAATCTTTGAAGGAAAATGCATCACGCAGGAATGCAACCTAAGCATTTCGGTCCTCTGGGAGCAGGAAAATAGATTTATCCCAAGAAAGTATAAACCTAAACAATGAAGGTCGCAGTATTTTCCTAAGACTTTTTCATGTTGAGTGCCTATTCCATTTCCTGAGACACACACTAAGTAATGATTTCTAACACTGCCTGGGCTAATCTTTACAGTAACACACTTAAGGTTTAAACCAGCTCTCAGTAATGCACCTTCAGGACTATACCGTTTCCTGCTTCATTTTATGTCCTTTAAGTGCTTAAAATTACAGATGATTTTTTGCCATTGATTTAATCGGGACTAAGTTCTGCACTTTCACAGTGTGCTTTTTACTGTCTGGTTAAATAATTAGATATGCATATATAAAAATTTTCATATATATTATATATACTTATATGCTTGTATATACTTGTGTCTCTATAAAATGTACATGTAATATATATAATACATAGTCAACGCCCACTCAAGCCTCTTTAAGAGGTTTTAAAACACTTCCAGTTTAGGAGCTTACCTTTCTACCTCTTCTACATGGAAAGCATTTGAAAGTCTGTGATTAGATAGGACAGCAGTTCTGTGGCTCTTATTTTCTCTAAATAGACCTCTCTTTTGACTCTACCCTATCTAGGTAACACTTATGAGAGTAACAAAATTATGGAAAGCTCACAATAAGGTGGAAGACACTCTGAATCACTGTGCTGTGTTTTTTTGACGACAGTTGTCATTGAGCGGCGTTGCTGCATTGAGCATGCTGTCGTATGACAGCATGATAAAGTCAAGCCAAGGATGGACTATAACTGCCACAAGTGCAGGTATGGATATGCTGACATTCACTTTGATAGTCTCTCTCAGTTTTGTAATCATGTCAAATAATCCAACTATATCCCGAATAACTGCAGTGAGGTAACCCCAGTAGCTCTTCCCTCCAAAAGCAGTTCAAAAATCAACTTTGTCAACAAAGACTACTAAGAAACCCAGCCATATATGTATCACTTGCAGTGCCACGCTGTAATAAACTGGGTTGATATCGAAAAAACTTCTGAAGATGTTTAAAAATAAAAATCACACTGGATGGTTGTTGATGACCTATTTTGAAAGGTCATCAGTATTTCAGTCCAGTATTTACTGGATTGACTTTCAAACTAGACAAAACCCTATTGTAAGCGGCAAACATACAAGTAGGAACAGAATTAGTTAAAGAACCAGTTTCTGTTCCCCTTGTTCAGTCTTCCTGATGATGAAGACTGGGAAAACTTAGGGAAGCAAGTTCAGCCATATCAAAAGCCAATGGCAAAAAAAACTCCTTGATATCTTCTGAGAATTAATGTTGATGCTATTATGAGCAACGTATACTTTTAATTGACAACAACAAAAAAAAAAACCTTCCCTTTGAGAGAAGTGTGAAAAATATTGTACGAAAGCAAAAAAGAAGATATCTCTATTACTGAATCTCTCAAGCTCAGCTCAGGTTTTAATGAGAACTATATGAATGTGAAAATTATGATTTTACAAGTAGTGCATTTCTTTTTTGTTAATTAAAACAGGTGAGAGATACCTCAACTTTTTTTAAAAGAACAGAAATTTTATTTGCCACTGGATTCATCAGGAGAAGGAAAACTGAATGTGGCTTTAAAGACTAATTTTAAATACTTTAAAGACTAATTTTTGAATCATATGCCCATATCTGTTTTTCTGTCACAGCTTAATCTCTAAAGATTAAGAGATCAGAAAAAAAAAAATAAAGTGAAGAGTTCTTGAGAGAACAAAATCTCGCAAAGGTCTGTAGTATAACCAAAGAGGTGGCAACCTCTCAATGAATGTGTACAGATCCTTTTGTTGTTGTTGTTATTGTTTAGAAGGTATAAAAGGGCAGTTAGTCTTATCTGTTTCCATTTTTTTTCCAGAAACCAGATTTCTTAACCTTAAACCTGCTAATGAGGTGCAAGACCCTACATTCATGGTGGTACTTCTGCACAGTTTTTAAGAAATTTTCCTCCTAACGACCTCCTAATGAAGAACATTCACCATCAACCACCTCACCATACCCACATCTACTGGTTCCTCAACATGATGTCCCCTCTTTTTAATACTCTCTCAGTGTCATCTCCTATCTTTCTATAACTTGCTTCCTGGGATCCTGCCACATTGCAAGAGTAGCTGATGAGAAGCTCCTTCTACCTATGGCACAGACAGGAAGACAGAAGGCCTAACTGCATTTTGCCTAACACTGTGATGCTTACATATGCCTGGATTTTGAAAAGAGAAGACATCAATGTGCGTATGAATGGGCAAGTAGAAATAGGCTCAGTAATCAGTAGCTCAGTGTCCATGTGGTGGTTGGTAACAAGCAGAGAGGATCCAGGAGTTGCCACTGAGACTCCTGTTCAATCTCTTCATTAACAATATGGATGATGAGACAGAACACATCACCAGCAGACTTGCGGTCCACTGCAAATTGGGTATGGCAGCAGCATGCTAAATAGAGTTTCAATCTGGAAATGGGAAATTGGAGGGCCAAGGGCAACCTCACCAACTTCAGCAAGGTAAAGTGCAAGGTTCTGCATGTGGGGTGGACCTGGAGGACATAGTGGGCACCAAACTAAATGACAGCCAACAGTGTGCTATCATTGCAGAAAAGGCAAATCGCATACTGGGCTCCATTAGAAGTACAACTAGCAATTTAAAAGAAGTTCTTTCAATGATAATGAGGTCACACCTGAGAAGCAGTGTCCTTTTTTGGTCCCTGCCTTCTTCATGAATGAGACTGAGTACAAAATGAGAATGAAACTGTAGAGGTTTTAGCAGATGGTCAGGGGGCCATCTGACATGTAGCACATGTCTTACAAGGAGATGCTGTGGGAGCTGGCTTTGTTCAGTTGGACTAACATAAGGCTAAGGATCTAATAGCAGCTTAGACATGGTGAAGGGTAGGTACAAAGACAATGGAACTCTTCCTAGGAGTGACAGATGATAACAGGAGCAATGGCCACGACTTTCTGTTTGAGAAGATTGGATGCTAGGAAAAGTTTCCTTACTGGGAAGGTAGAGCAGCACTGGAACAGACTGACCACAGAGACAGTGAAATCTCACATTCTGAGGTTTCTGCGACTTGGTCAGCTAAAACCATGGACGACTTGACATTACTCTGGTGATAGACCTCTTTTGAGCAAGAGGCTAGACTGACAAACAAGCTAGTTCCTTGCAAACAACATGGCTCTGACCTTTTGATGCTATACAGACATAGAAGGAAAGTTTTTTTTCTTTCAGTAGTCACCTATTAAATAACTCTGGCCACAGTATGGTGTATTTGTAAGACCTTCTGATACGACCTCAACCCTTCAGCTCTATCAGCCCTCAGAGAGAAGAAACATCCTTCCAGGACTACATCCTAATCCTTTGCCAGGATAATATATTAGGAAACCTCACATTCATCTACCTTCTCTGCTCTGTGTTTTGAGCTGGGAGTAAGCCACAGTAAGTGTCTCTGAAGCTAGGTAAGTTTAAATAAGTCTATTTCTGTCTAAGCCCTTCCGGTGTAATTGTTCAGACACAGCTTCAAGTGTGGTTGGAATCTCCCTTCAGCTGTTCCAGCAAAAGCACATTCCTCTTGCTGTGAAGTCAGCAAGGCTCAGTCCTTGTCTTTCTCTCAAGGAAGTCCTTTCTCCCCACTTGATACAATGGTAAAGACTGGCACAGAACATAGATTACCACTACGGAATTGTCTCTTTCTTCCTCAGGTCAGGTCTTATGTTGTCCTCTCTAGCTCTTCCTGTATCTTTCTGCACAATCCCCTTTGGCTGTGCAACTTCAGTGGTCTCATGGTTTTCCCAATTCTCTGGCACTCCTCTGTCTACTGAGACGTTTTCAACTTAGTCGTACTTCAGGCAGTCTTTGAGTCTTGCTCAGCTACTGATAAATGGAGAAGGTTTCCTAGCGTCTGTAATGCACACTTAGGTTGACCCGATTACTTCCTCAATTACTACATAAAGCTGCTCCTCACAGAGAAGAGTTCATCTCCAATTACTTTGTGGTTTGACTTCAGAGACATCTTGACTTATTTTGCTCTTCTTTACTGCACATGTGTAGTTCATAAAATATTCTCTAATGAAAGTACCAAAGAGGAAGGAGGTGCTCTAAAAAAAATACTAGGTTCCATTTTGCAGTTATGGCAGTTATTCATTTCCTTTAAATGCCATAGCATGATTTTTACAAGAGTAAATCTTACAAGACTTGATTACTTTAGTGGAATGAATTGTTTTATATGAGAAAACACTTCAGCACAGTAAGCCCAGATTTTTGTATTTTGTAGAGATACTGAGAAGCTTCACAGCATGGGACAAAGTTCCCTAGATAGAACCCATTCCCTTCCTAAGTCCACTATATCCTGGGAGCCCAAAGGATACCGGGGACAAAACACATCTGACTCCTAAAATTAGTTATTGTTTAGCTAGTAAAGGAATTGTTTTGCACAAATACACTTCCCACTTGACTTCAGGTTCAGAATACTGCAGAGGAGCATCGCATATCAGTTAATGCAGTTCTTTTGGAAGATCTGAAGGGCCTTAATGAGCACCGAACTAAGCAAGTATTTTTCTTCTACAGCTTTATCCTTGGTTGGAAGATGATGACTCCTACATAAAAAGAAACTTTGGAGGGGTTGTGCAATCTGGGCTTTGTCCACAGCTCTATTTCTGCCTTCCTACAAATGGCTTAAGCAACTTAGTGCCTCGGTTTCTCCATTTATTAAGTGAGAATAAGAACATTTCCTGAGAAGATAAATTTGTTCAAAAAAGGTATTAAAGAAGATATGAATTCCTTATGGAGCATAAGGAATTCAGACACTAGGCTAGAGGCCATGGCACAAAATCTGCAAGCAAATCTGCCAGTTTTTGTATGACATCCAATAAACTGGCCACCTCCAAAGAAGGAGGCAGTCTACCCTACACACATGCTGATTATTTTTGATTTGCTTTTATTCCTGAGGCAGCAGTCCTTACTCACGCAGAACTCTCACTGAAGCAAGATGCTCTTGTGCAGTCTTAGCTGAGCTTCCAGGTGCTGCCCTCTGTTTTTGCCATTAGAAAGGTTCTGCCTACCTATGTGTTGATCGCTTCACCACATTCAGACTGCCTGAAGTTGTCCTGTACACCTGCTCTAAACTTATTCTCCAAATAGATTACGCTACTGCATTTCATGCTGCATTTTTTTGAATGCTTCCAAGAGAAATATGTTAAAATAATCATCATAAAAGAGATACTTGCTCCCTACCCAGGTCTGAAATCTTAATGGTGGAAAAATCCAGCTTTTTGCTCTAAAAGCAATATTGCACTTGAAAAACTGAACATCTTGGTATTTTTGAAAATCAGTGTTACAGGAAAATACCCATGCTTTTAAACTTCAAATGATTCCAGTGAGACTCGTAGGGTGTCAGACAATAAAACTGGAAATTTAATAGAGAAAACATATAAACCTAAATTAAATGAACTTCACCTGTTAAATACTGTGAGGATAAGTATATACAACATTCAGTATCAGTAACTTTTTCCTTAAATTGCCTTGCTTTATAGCATGCTACCAACCATAACACTCAATAAAACCAAGCAGAACAACTCACAAAAGCATTAATCATCAATAGCAAGTAGCAGGAAATGCAATTAAATAAAAAAGAATGATGGCAATAATTCACCCTTAACATGCGCTGAAGCTCCCAATGTTAATGCAACATCATGTGGCACAGATATAAATCTGCATGGTATTTTTTTTTTTTTGGAGGACTGATGCAAGTGGTAGAATGACATGCACACACACAAAGTATTGCTCTGTACACCAATAAATTATATGACAGCAAACCAACCGTGCAAACACTAATTATACTTTCCTTTTTACTAATTGCCTGTGGTCTCTTTTAAGTCTTTTACTACATGTGCTACAATTTTAAGAGTATTTGTTGGTGTTAAAAATAACCAAAACACTCTCTCTGCCTTCAATTCAAGATCTCTTCTGTTTGTACCACTCAGACTGTGCTACGCTAGGAGGTTATTATAATCTTGGCATTCATCTGTTGCATTTCTTTCAGAGAACCCGCATAAGCAAAATCTGTTGGCAGGAATACTGTTGGTTTAGTACTCAGTAACTCCTAATATATGAGGAACATGAGGCTAAAATAAAACCCTTGCTATACGGTATTTTCCAATTATTTTATTCTAATAGCAGCAGGCAATGATGATATAAATCAGCAATGTATTCTTTACTTGAATGACTAAAAGACAGCCAAATCTATGTGGAAAAAAAGAAAGGAAATTCAGGCAGACAGCATGGAGCAATATGACAAGACCCTTTACTTTGGCACCTCAGAGGTTATATTCATGCACTAAAAAGCACTGCTAACCCGAGAGAAACACTCGTAAAACTGTCATGCTGTCCCCCCACCTTGTTCTCACTCACCTTCTGAGGGCTGAGGAGTCCCGCAGGGAGTGGAAGGGGTCTTCAGCTCTTCCTGGGACTCGGCGGATGTTGGGCTGATGCACTTGGGTACTGGCGAGGATGGCGCTGAAGGAGATCTCAGGTTCAAGGACAGCTCACTCCTGCCTCGGCTTACACTCCGACTTTTCAGCTCCTTCTCATACTCCTCAGCTGCCAACCTCTCCAAGTATTTGTATCTGAAAGTTAAATTCCAAGGGGTTTCCGTAAAGAAAGAGAAGCCTGTGCTTGATGCTTGTTTATGGATGAAACACCTGCAGAGAATGAGCTGACTTCCTGACACAAGGGGTACGGCACTAAACTGCCTGCTTGGTCAAAGTGCCAAAAAATGCACACCAAAGCAAAGACTGTTCCTCTGAAAGAAGTGAAATTGCTCATGACAAAACAAATCCAAAATATGGTAAAATTGAACAGTCCTTAGATATAGCTTTCTGTCTGCATAGTCCTCCTGCTTTTGGAAGCATTTGCCGGTCCTCCTTTTCACTCTCCTCCTCTACCTCCTCCTCCTCCTCCCAGCCCTCCCTCTCCCAAAAATAAAACTGGAGGGGTTGTGGGGGAGGGAAGGCTCCAAAGCCAGAGCCCCTCAATACTGATGCAAATAGCCAAAGTCTGAGACTTGCTGCAAAGAGAGAAAAATGTTTCAGTGCAGCAGACAAAAACAGATTTCCCTGAAAATAATACCAAGAGTAAATGCTTGGATTGCCTATCTAAAGTCTCTGAACCTGCTTCTATTTGCTCTGAGAGCAATGCACTGGAATTCACTTTGTTCTCTCCAGAGTCTACAATGGAAAGATTTCTTTTTTTTTTTAATTCTGAAAAAATTCTCTGCCGGACTCAGACATCCAATAGCTTGGACCTGACGTCACATGTAGTTTATTCATCAAAGTCACTTTAAAAGAACAAAGATACATCTGTTTTGCATTTTAGGCAGGCAGAATTCACTAACTGTTTATTAAGACCAGCTACCAATCATATTCTTCATAGTGTGCTTTATACATTTCGACCAAAATAACTTTGAAATATGTGCCTCTTCCAGATGTCTGCTAATTTTATCTACCATTATTTGCTAGAGAATAAATTCATGCATGCAGCTGTATGGGGCTCTAGACTGTTTATCTTACCCACAAGTGAACTGTTAAACAGGTTAATCGAGACTACTGCTTACGCCCCTGAAATGCTGTGGTCATCCTCCTACACCCTGCTGTTGTAAACACTTCATAACAGGGAACACCTCTCCTCCCCCATTCTGCCTCACTGACAGCCCAAATTAGTGTACAAGTGCACATTAAAAGTGGGAAGGGGAAAGAAGGCAGCCACATGTGGTAACAAACATGCTTAGTACATATGGTAACCACACACTCATGCACGTCCGAAAACATCTATATCGAGCATAGAAACATGTCTTTGAAGAGCAGTTCTTGTGTTTTCAGAGGCAATTGGCTTTATTGCAAACAGCAATAATGAAGAACAAACTCATTTCTTTTTTTCCTCCAGAGGTATGCACATGCTTTGAACAAATTCTGCAAAAAAAGGAACCCCTACAGGCTGTGGATGAAAATATAACAAGCCACATACTTGTATGGTTATAAAATAGGAACTGTTTACAGTTCTAACATGAAGCCAATTCTGAAGAGTGATTTTTGCCCTTTCAATAGAGGAGAAAGCCCTTTGCCTGCATTATCATAGTGTTTTGTTACAGTTAATGAAGCCAGTCCTCCTTTTAACTGTGGTCAGTTATGTATTGTGGTTTCCCCTCTCCTCAAAAATAGAGCAGATGGGATATAAGACTCATAAAGAGCCATTCAAATAGATGGTGTTGCTAAAACAGGTACAGCCCAGCTGGCTGCAATGAGGATTTTTGCAGTTTGCCAGCACACTATAACAAATATCTGGATGGATCCTTCTATAACAAGGGGAGCTACAATGTTTTACTGTCCCCAGCTCTTTTGCAGCTGCTTTAGCGCTTGAGCTTCTGTAGCTCTGCACTGCACAATTAACAGCAAGCAGAGGACTATGAAGAAAGGAGGACTATCAGTGGCCTTCTTGAAAGACCACTGAAAGAGAAAACGTACCCAGAGCAACAACTTTTATTGCTGCAAATGGGCAAGCTATTAAACAAGATACAGCTACCTAAACCAGGTAAGCAAAAATGATTCTGCAGTCATTATCTCTTCACACTTGACAAACAACATGTATTTAGCTTTCCCCTCTCCTCTCCTCTCCTCTCCTCTCCTCTCCTCTCCCTAGTTCAACTCAGTGTTTCAACAGTGAACGTGCTAATCATCAAATCCATGAGATCTCATGGACTGATAAAATGCCTCATTTATATTGTGATATTCCTTTAAATCAGGGAAACCTGCTGCCATCACTATGCCTATGCTTCACAGATAAAGACTTGCAAATTTTGGGGCCATCCATTTGGTATAATTCCGAATTCCTTTTATCATGGAATAAAAATACCACTGCAAGTTCTCCAGGTCTCTGAGCAATGCCATAGATCTACTAAAATATTCCTGTACCAGCAAAGTCACAGGTATGATCCCACAGGTATGATACCATAAACAGCACTGGAGATTGCTTGGTAATGCATCTTGGCTAGGTTGTTTTTGAAGGACCACTGAAAAATGCTCAAGCAAAAGTCTGAGGCCAGTCACAAAGAAAAACTTGAAATGAATGTTACTGAGTTACCTGCAAAACCATGGAAATTGCAGGGACTTCTTTCCCTCATTGGGAGCCCCACCCAAAAGCCATGAGAAAAGTTGGCATTCATATTCTGGAGATCAGGGGTGACACAACAGCAAGCAGCGGAGATTTGACAGAATTTAAACAAAACAATCCTTTTAATGGAGACTTTTGTCTGTATTTCCTTTTACTTTTCCTAACTGATATAGAGGGAAAGTCTATATTTAAAGTAGCACAAACTTAGCATTTTGCTTGCTATAAATATGGCAGCATTTTAACTAGGATTTTCACACTTTGAATACAGCATATGCTTATAGTCTTTGCATTCTTTTAAAAACAAGACAACATTCAGGTTGCTCTATGAAATTTCATTTGTGCAAAGGTGTTTGTGGGAAAGCAGAGAATTACATAAGGTCAGTGTTATGGACTACTGATGCCTGGCTTCAGTTATAGAAGTTTTCTCCATTATTTACATACAGTTAAAGTAAGGATGTATCTTTCTTCCTTACAAGAAGGAACGTAAAGTTTAATGTTCCAGTTCAAAGGATAAAGACACATTGCTAATGACTGGGGAAGTTGGCTTGGATTGTACAGCAATGATGTCCTGCTGGTGAACATTTCCAAAAAAATACTCCAGTTTACTTAGCATGTTCCATTACTGCTTGAAAGTGCTGGAGAGCTCACTTCTAATTTGTCTCAAAGTTAACTTATGAGCATGTTTGCTGTGAAAGGTTTTACTCAAGCTAGAACAGTGTATGATGTTTATGTGCCCAGACATATTTCATTTTAGAAAGGGCTTTAAACTATTTGCAATTGTTTTGGCTGGAAGGACAAAGGAAAGCCCACCAACCTCTGATTACCCTTAGAAATGTCAAAATCATTTTTAATTCAGCCACAATAGGCATGTTAGTAGATCAGATTTAAGTCTGAAGAAAAGAACTGCCTTCTATACAATGTTTTAAGGAAAAATTTCTTG
>VZSV01000072.1:337940-361294 GCA_013398735.1 Nothocercus julius
GCCACCTGCTCTAGGTGACCCTGCGTGTGCAGGGGGGTTGGACTAGATGATCTCTAGAGGTCCCTTCCAGCCTTAAGCATTCTATGATTCTATGATTTTGAGAAAAATACAGCAACATGACAATTTCAGCAATGACTGCTCACACACTCGGACACTAAAATTCCAAATCTTGACGATTTTATAAATATCTCTAGAAAACAAATTCCAGAGAACCATTAAAGTAGAACTGAAGCAATCTGAATGATTTCTCATCTACTGCTTGTTTAGTAGCACACACACTTTCCGGGTGTAAACAGTAGTTTCCTCCAGAGTTTGAGTAACCACTAGTGGAAGCAGAGATGAAGCAATTGTATTGGAAGGTGAAGGTCTCTAGTTGAGTGTTCCTTGAAAAATGCGCTTTCATAAGCACTGGAAGGCCCCAGCCTAGCCAGCCCAAGGTTTATAAACTATATAGTGTTTTTTTTTTTTTTTAATTCAGTTGAAAAGTGCAATCCACTTATATATACACCATTTAAGTCAGACTAAAACAATGTTTCAATAACAAACACTGCTAACCTTATAAAATTTACTCCTTAGAGAGACTGGCATACAATATTTGGCCCTAAAAGATAAAAAATGTTTTGGGAGTAGGTCAGGTTGCATTGGCTTGTAACTACAGCTTGCAAATGTTTGTGACCCTAGCTTCCTCCTATATCCTCAGTTGCCTTTTCTGACCCACCAGAAAGCTTGGGACAGACTTATTCGATTCATAACAATACTAAATCTGGGCAAATTTCTGAAGCAAACAGAATAGGCTTATTTCCAACATAAAGAGATAAAAGATAGATCGATCATTCTCATGCATTCCAGTCCCTCTGCTTGTTATTTATTGCTGTGCTTACAGCTGAACTTGATTCCCATTTTATTGAAACAACAGCTTTCTGTTAGAGCTCTTTTAAATAAAATGTTCTGTGCATGCATAGTTAAAATTAAGCAGCCAACCGCTACACAATATATAATACAGAAAGTGGAAACAACGAAAGGGAAGGATTGATGCATTATATACAAACCTCTCTTCTCTTGCTTGTCTTAGTTCTTCTCTTTTGTCTAAATAATCACGGCTAAAAGGAGAGTTGTAATAAGTTGCAGAGGAAACCAGAAGAATAAGGTCAGTAACAGAAGTATATATATAGGTGTATATATATATATATACAGTAGGAGAAGCCAAGAGCAGTACAAAGAGACTAACTGCAGACAACAAAGGCTGTTTTCAAGAAAAATAAAATTAAATACTGTTTTCTGAAAAAATGCTGGAAAGTATGCAGACACACTCAAGCATATCAAGGCCATATGTATGTACACACCGAACATGTAGTTTGAAAGGTTTAAAGAATTAAAGAGTTTGAAGTACATACCAAAACCTGCTAACTGGAATTAGAGAAAATGGGATGTTCATGAAGAGAAGAACTATTACAGACTATTCAAAATTACTAATCTGCTCCATCTCAAATGCTCTGGAACAGTGACTACTGGAATCTGGTAGGCTAAACCACGGCACGAGGAATACAGCATCCGTCCTGGTTCTAAGGCACCTTTTCTAAATGTGATTGCACCACAGCTGGAAACTGAATTGGCTGGACCTTGTGAATTACCTAGTAGGTTAGTTCTTTGTTCTTAAAATGTATATTTAGAATATGGGACAGATAACATTGTTATTTATTTTTCTCCCTGAGTTTTAGATATAAAACATGGTCTATCTCAGCTGCCTTTCCCACTGCTCCTCAAGCAATTTATATATTTAACTTCTGCCAAGTCAACTTTGCTGGATGCGTGGCTACTGTAATTTCAGGTAGGAGTGTCAAATCTGCAGATGTTTTTAGTGCAAAATTACTTGGGAAGCACACAACTCAAGAGAGCAGCAAAATCCAGTGAATATCCAGTCTACCTCAAAACCACAAAGATAACTCCGAACAGTACATTTTTAGTATTTTACTGAATCTCACAGACAAAATTAATGAGACTGTATCTCTTAGCTTCTTTTGCAGTCTAGCCAGAAGAATTTTCAAAACTCTTCCATTTATGGATGAAGTACCACTGTTTCTCTTTACACTATGTTTTTGAATGAATTACTCTTTTACAATACCAATAGCTATCAAACATTTGCTGGTAACTGCTCTTTTAAGTTACCATTAACATGTGATACACATATTATTGTTTCAGGCTATCTCCACATACTTCAGAATTTGGTTATAGCTTCACCGCATTTTAAAATATTCTTTACAATTGTAATAGCAAGGAGGAATAGCCCCAGGGGGAAACAAATACGCTAGGATTTTTTTTTCTTTTTTTTTTTTTTTCTCAGCAGGAAAATGGCAATAATGGTAACATTATTCTTTTCCTCTCTAACTACTTTTACCCTTCCTGGCAGCTGAAGAATAACACTTGTACTTTAGGACATAGAGTTCTATACGTGCCATGGAAACAACAGTCCGTTTACTGAGAAAAATATTTATTATGCAAAGCATTGCTTTTGCTAGCAATAGCTAATAAAGCATTTTAACACCTTTTCCCCCCAAAACTTCTTGCATAACTGATGGTACTCTCTTTTAAATTATCTCCAATTTGTCAATAATGGTGCCAGAACCTAGGGCAACATTCTCGAAGCAGACTTGGAAAGAATGAGATAACAGATGAGTCATGATGGTAAATCCAGTACTGCTCACGAGTTTAAAGGTTGTGAATTGGAAGTGCTATTTTTAATCAAAAATACAACTTCAGAGTCTCCAGCCAAACTGATGGTTTGATAGTGTAATCCCAAAAGAACTCTTATGAAACTGTCTGTGATTATTTGTTGTGCCTTTGTCCTTCTCCTGCCAGACTGTTTAATCAACTGTGGGATGCTGCCTGCCTGCAAAGATTGGCAGCTTTAGAGACCCTCTACTCAAATAAAAATTCTAACTTCAGGGTATGCCAGGTACTCAAATCTTGAAAATGAAATCACTGGGCATTCAAAATTAACTGTCTCAAGTATGTATGATCACTTCAGCCAATTTCTGATTCTGGACTAATGGGATGAAGATGTGTATATTTTTTAGAAAAATGTTTTTCTGACTTTAAGGAAGCTCTTTCAGCGACAGGACAATCACTGTAGCCAGCCTCTAGTGCATTGTGCAGACCCGCTATTCAAACAGATCCATCTGGTGGTTTTTTGGTTTGGGAGTTTCCTTTTTGAAAGATGATGTTTTCTATCCATGACAGCCTGCAGCAGCCTGATGATAGCACTCAGAGGGAGAGTTTTTGGAAGAAGCTTGAAGACTGAGAGCTGATTTCTGTTTCTGTTTCAGGAGAACATGGGTAGCTACTGGCTGCCAAAGATCCTATTATGGTGCTCTTCCACCCTCACTCCTCCTCTCATTTTCTGCTAAACTATCTGTCTTCTGGAGCCAGGAGAATACTTCCTTCAAATAACCAACCCACTAGTAAGCTATCCTCTTTCCAAATTCACTGTGACAAAGAGCATTTCCACTTCCTACTCAAGAAATGATTACACTGAAAACAAGCCTGCATACTAATAGACAAACTCACAGGAAACCCTGTGCCATCTTTTCTACAAATATCAACTCTCAGACCACAAAACATTTATCTTGCTATTCTTTAGATTAGTACAGTCTTTCTTCTAACTCCTAACAAATTTAATTTTCAGTCTCAATTAAGAAAAAAGCAAAAGTCTTTTCTTAATGTACACTCTTCGGATCAACTAAGACAGCAGACAAACCACTTGAACTATAGGTACCCTATGTATCCTAAGCCCACTGCAGTCTTTGCTAATGCCTGTACTGGGATTTCCAGATTTCCAGGCATGGATTTAACAGAAAGAGAGGACTTGCCTCCTACTATCGTAAGGAAGCACATGTCGGGGGCCCACAGCAAATGACATGACCTCTGATGAAAAAAGGGAGGTCCCATATTCAGCTTCTGCATTTACCCCTGGGATTTGATTGCTGTTTGAGAAACAATCTTGAGAATTATTTTCTACCAGTTGCTTTTTCCAGGGGGAAAGAGATGCACACTCAAAAAAATGAGGGAAAAAGTGTAGCAACCCCCAAACCACCATACATTCTGAGAAGGCAAAATGCTGAGCAAAACACAAAAACAAAAAGATGTCTCACTGCTGTCCCTTTCTCCAGTTCCTCATGCCTTCCTTCTGTTCTTTCCTTCTCACTATCTTATTGAGATTATACTTTGAGAGGGAGCATATAATAAGATTAATCTGGGCCTATGCAGATATTCAGTCAGTGAAATTAGCTTGGCAAACAGTTAGCTAAAAAAAAATTTACTAATATATTAAATGTCAAAATTCAAGATTATGGATTTAATATGGCAGTCCTTAAGACACTTTTATCAAGAAAAGTATCTAAATAATTAGATAAGTAGTTACAGGCAAACTATTCATCAATTCAATCATTTTACCATTATCTAAATGATTTACAACTTAACCCACATTAAGGCGACAGATCAATAGGAAATACATTTCTTACTTGAATTTGTTTCTTTCTTCACGTTCTATCCTTTGCAATCTTTCTTCTCTCTCCTGACGTCGTCTTTCTCTTTCTGCTGCCAAGGACTCTTGGTGCTGTCGAAAAGATGATGTAAGGAGACCGCCCAAAGCTGGCCTGCAGAAACAGAAGATATTTCTCAAGGCCAATTTTATCAATCATACTGACAAAAATTAGTAGCAATCATTTGGCAAGTAACATAATCCCAACCAACAGAATGACATGGCAAAAATCACACAGTCAAAACTCTGACTAAATATCTTCTTGACAAATTGATTTTTGATGCTCTGATGAGCTTAAGAGCTGTGCATAGAGGTTGATTTCTTTTATTGCTAAATTTTTTAAGCAAATAAAGCAAGTAAAGTACCCTTAAGAATCTGTCAGTGCATTTCAAATGCAATAAAATCAGATTTTTACTTTAGAATGCTGCTAACTGAAAAGCTGAATCCTGTAGTGAGATTTTGAAATTTGAAAGAAAAAAAAATCTGGTAAAATCTAGCACTTTCCAAATGTGCTAAGCAACAATGTTAAAAACAGGTGTGTCAACACCTGTATATCCTCTGTTCAGAAAAGCAAAAACTAAAAGGACATCTCAGAACTGCACTTCGGAATTGGAACACTGTCTTAAGCAGTGGCTTATTTTTCCTTCCTAAACCCCATTCTCGCAATTTCCTTGCTGTATGTGCTGCAAGGGCAAAATGGATCATGTACAGAAAGATACGGATACCATAAACAGGGACAGCACAGTTAGTTACCACAGTCGGGGATTAAGGTGGTTACCCAAGGCAGAATTTAGTCTACGCAAACCAGTCTCAAAAGCTGTTCATCTGACCTGCCTTAAAAGTCCCCAAGGCTAGAGCTGCTAAGGGCCTTGTTTTTCATTGCTTAACTACCCTCAACAGCACTAAAGGCTTCTCTGATGTCTAACCTAAACTCCTTTCTGGCTATTTAGGCCCAGTTTTTCTGGCTTTAAAACAGACTTAATCAGCAAATACTCTTCAAAACAAACAAACAAAACAAAACAAACAAACAAACAAAAAAAAAACAAACAAAAAACCCCACATTTACTTACACTTGCAGCTTGGCTGAGACATATTTTCTTTTTATTTATTTTAATGATATAAAATGCTTTGTTGAAGAGGACAATTGCTCTTACACATCTCTTTCCCAAAAGGGCAGTATTGGTACTACTGATTGAATTAGACTGATAAAAACCAACAAATACAGCCTGTGTAGAGGGGTTTCTTTCCATTAGCCTAACATGAGTTTTGCAAGAAAAGAAATAGAAGTTCCCTTTTTAGAAAAACAAAACAACCCCCCCCAAACCTGTCTGAAGTAAGGCTCCCAAAGCAGCAATACGAGCCCTGGAGTAAACTGTCATTATTGCTAAGCAGCCAGATCACTTCCCTTATCCTTCTACTTGCCATGGCTGCACGATGTAGGCATTTAGCGTAATGGCACCAATTCACCAGTGAACATCGGGGAAGGAGAAGGCAAAAACATTCCGGCAAAACTCTTTTCCCTGAATGTCTATGTTTATGCAAGCAGGAATCCCACAAACAGAGCCATTTCAGCCCCGCTGGCAGCACGACCGGGTGAATAGTGTTTCAATAATTTCAATAAATTGACTTTCAATATGGCATATCCCACCCGTATAAACATTACATAAGATGGTATAAAACTCGATATTCTGTAAGCCTCCTTTCTGGCAGTCCTCCAGAGCTCCAGTATCAATGTTGGATCACACTCAAAACCATAAAAATCTCCAATATACCTCATCACTATGAAAAGAAGAAAAAAATCCCCAGTTAAGTGTGTGTAGTGAATTTTCCCTTGAATGTATTTTAAATTCATTCTAATCTTCACCCTTTTAGTGCAGCCTACAAGAAAAAAATCTGCCAGTGGAACAGCAGCATTACTGTATTAATATTTAAAAGGCAGAGCTCCAGTCTGGTGGTATTGTGAAAAAAACATGGCAATAATGTTGGGTGTATCATTAGGGCTTGCTCTGGAAAGTGGAAAAGTGCACAGTGTCTCTACACAAAAAGCTCTGGAAATTAACTAAAATAGTTAGCAAAAGATGAGTTCCTATCAAATCTGTACTCATCTCTGTTCCACGGATTGACTTGCATCCACATAATGCATACAGACTTGCACACTTTACATTACATCCCATCTAGTAGCCTTGAAGGCTGACATATCTGTTTAGAGTCAAATGGAGTTAGGACTTAGTAAAACTTGAAAGAAAATTAAGGGAAAGGATGGGGTGACACTGAGAGACTCAGAGAGGAAGAGGGCCCAGCCCATTTTGTGACTGTAATTGTACATGGGGTCTAGTAGGTTGAAGATCGTGAACTCTAAGCTCTTGGCAGCTCAGCAGTAAATACAAATTCTTATGCATGAGATTACAGGGAAATCAAATGGAGATGCAGGATTCTAAACTGCCCCAAGTACTAAAACTTCTCCAGATGCCAAAACACCTTCTCTGGAGGTTTGATCTAGCAGAATCTGGCTAGTATTTTCATCCGTTTAAAATTTGCAGCTGTATGAACAGCAGCTTCACAATTTATACAGGAGATTTACAGTCACAGAGACAGAAAAAAAAAAAAAAGCCAACATCTAAGAAATTACTTAAAAACAATATGCCCTGTTAGCTTGCTGCCTCCTGAAAACTGCTCAAATCTATAATAACTAGTCAACTGCAACTGCAGCTGAGGAGCCTTTATTATTTAGCATGTTCTAGCCTTAGTTTTCTACATGTGCATGAACTAAAATTGAAAGAAAGAGGTGTTACATTCAGAATGCACAAGCCTGAAAAACAGTCAGAAGGCCAAGCAAGCTGTCAGATCTATTCTTCAGATATTCTCTATGATGACTTCTGAAAATGAATTTGTCTATATCTGGTTGGTCTGCAATATGGGGTTTTCTATTTGCATTTCAGTTGCAATAATGCTCAAAGGGAATGCTTCCTCAGAGCTCAGAGTTTAATTGCAAATGGGATTTGTGACTGCCAAATTAGCTGGTGGAAATGCTTGGGCTAAGTCATTACAAAATGTTGGCATTTTGGCACTGTGTGAAGTGTGATGGTACCCTCAAGAAAGTTTGGGTTTCTCTGTTGTAGGCTGCATTTTAAAAATGGGCAAGGAGTAAGTTTTTTTTTTAAACAAACAAGCCAAATCCAAAAAACAAATCTGGCATGGATTCAAAGGTGCTACAGTGTTCTAAAGGAAAAGAATATGGGAATACTCAATAAAAGCATAATAGAGTGATCACTCATAAAACATATATAAGAGTTATGGTTAATATATGTCAACATTTTCATGTTGGTATCATATGTTACCAAGTAATAATAAGTATTTCCTCAATTCTACAATACAATCCAGAAGGAACCAAATTCTGACAACTATTTTTAGCCCTGTTGCAAACAAAAAGCTATTAAGAACGGACGGTTAATATGAAAATATTAAGAACAGCTTTGTTAAGCCTGCTGTTAAAATCAGCAGAAGCTAAACAAGGACTGTTATTACATTCCCAATCCAGAAAGAAAATACAGAGCAAGAATACATTTGTAAGTCTAGGGATTTGTGAATAAAGCTCCACAGCATGGCATTGGGAACTGGGGATAAGAAAGCCAGTAGTTACTTATCTTCTTGTTGGAAGAGGACAGGGAAGAGGGGGGGGAAAAAAAAAGGTGGGAAAAAAAGTGCATATACCTAAAGCTGAGCAAAGCAAAAACATTGTACGCTAAAACTCTCTCAAAGGAAAACTCTGCCAAATTGACCTACTACCTTTAACACAACAATTACTTTATAACTATAATTAAAAAAAGGCTCGTGAGACACAAGATATGACACTTTTTTTGCAAGTACTTGCACTTTTTCTGACAGTACTGTTCCGCAGACTAGATAAAACATACACTATATGTTGTTTAAGTGAATAAGAGACCTGAGATATGACATCCCTGTTGAAAATTGAAGAAAGTGTTTCTGTCTTATTCTAAGCCTTTTTATTATTGCAAAATTGCAATTATCTGCCTCAAGTGTTCTTCATTTAGGTCAATTTTGAAATATTCTTCTTCTGTAGCTACATTTCCCCTGCTAGTTGATTTTTTTTTTAAAGCTGCTAAACGGTTCTGTATATCTAAAGCAAGAATATAAAAGACAAATGTATATAGTAGTAGTTGGAAAAAAATGAACAATGACTTGAGAGAGGAAATCCCCTTAGATCATATGGGTAGTATTCAGGATTTTCTTTTAACAAGGGCCAGAGTCATTAGTAATCTTAATAAGGGTTCACTAATTAGCTGGGGTTCTGAAGGCTCCTGCTCCTGTGAACCTTACAAGGAGGGAACCCCAGCAGGCAGTTCCAAGTCTAAACTAGGCCCTAAGTAGCTCTAAATGTCTCTTGGCTTTAACACAATAAATCCGCCATTCAGTTCTGAAAGAGACCTAAGAAGAGGCAACTGCTGCCAAGAGCCATATTGCTTTTCACAGTTAAAGCCACTCTCCTGGTGTTATGTCTCTCTCCATGACACGGTAAACTCCAAAGTGTGTTGATACAAGAATTTGCAAACAGACTAAACATTACTCGGGGAATCTTTACAAAACTCCTCTCAAAAATAAACAAAAAATGGAGAGATAAAACTACTGGCTAATAGTTCCTTTGAGAAAGAAACCTGAGAATTGCTGCAAGGAGAAGTGATTAACGTCAGACTTTTCAGCTGGCCCGCCTGGCTGCAGCATAACAAAGCGCTAACAAGAGGCCATCGCTGTGCAGAGCCAGGGCAGTGTGCGAGGACTTTATCCGTGGACGATACTCATTGGCAGCTTCCACACTGTGTTTGTGTCTGGGACCAGAGCGGAGGCTTATGGGCAGCTTCAGACCTAATGCGAGTCTCAGAGCAATTGGAGGCTGTCCCGGACGCTGCAGGCACCTGCAGTGCCACTCGTCCTCCCCACACACCAGGTGTTCACCAGGTGTTCAGCCAACTGTTTCAAAAGTTTATAATAAAAATAGACCGAAGATGGTACAAGCAGAAAGAGCATAAAGCCAAGGAAAAGGAAAACGTTCGTGGGCGAAGAGGCTGTGCAGTGGTTTTTGTTTCATAGGCTGCTTGCTTTTCCTTGGAATTCAACATTTGCAGTTAAGATAACTTCAGGGTGCAGATTACTGTTAGATGGATAATTAAAAGAAAAAAAAAAAAAAAAAAAAAAAAAAGAAGAGTTATGAGAATGTGCCAAGAAACTTTGTCCAGCAGCACATCCCTGGTGACATAGACAATTACAGGAACATTGAGTTTTAATAGAAGATCTAAATAAAAAGCTGTTTAAAATTCTAAAGCTGTTTAAAATTCTCAAAGATTTTCTTTTCCTTTTTGAGACACAAGTCTGACGAAGAACCAGACTGCCAAAAATCACTGTTTCAGGCACCCAGAGAGGGGACAAAACTCAAAGGAAAATTTATTTGCAGACTTTTGCTTCACTTCTGTTTAGGTTTCTGGCATGCTTTTTAAAGTATCATTAAACTCGAAGAAGAAAAAAAAAAGTGCTGATGATCTAGTCCTGCTAAGCTTAATGTGTCTATGTGCACACGTTGTAAAAATACACATGAAGTTTACCTTGAAGGATAAAATGTGTGGTACATCTACCCCTAAAAGACATATAGAAAGATGGAGTTGACCATTCAGTGTTCATGGCCATGTGCTTCATGGGAGCTCAAGGTCATAAAAGAAGAAAGTTGGAAGACATGTGGTGAGCTGCGACATGTTTCTTCTTCCTTAGTCTAATAGTTTTCTAATAGTCTGGTAAAGTTGGAAGGTGCATCAAACAGGAATAATTTGCAAGTCTCATAAAGGCCCTTCCCAAGCTTGGAGACCTGGGGGAACTGCAGAGGGACCAAGAGAAGTGGAGTCTAAGCTCACCTTGGTTGGGCAGGAGGACCCACAAGTGGCAGCTTGCACACTGAACTTACTTTCTGGCCTGTGGTTTAGCAGACAAAGGCAGGGGAGCTATGAATTCCTGCTATCAAGCCCAGTGGGAACTGTCTCCTGGCAAATGCATCAGAAGAAACCTACCTTGGCAAATGCACCAGTCAGAAACAAAATATATTTTTCTGGCAATGGAATGAATTAAAGCTGCTGGAGAACAAAGAAGCTCTGGCCTCAAAATTCAGACCTCCTCCAGCATCTCCTCTAACTATGGCAGAGAAAAAGACACGTGTAATTCAACAGTAACAGACAGTGAGAGGTTGTAAAGCTTTGCAAGTAATGATGTTGGTACCCCAAGTTTTCAGTGATGCACAGTAACTGTAGCTTTCAGTCTGCAGTTCAATTTCATTCACCAAACTAGATTGTGAATCTGAGAAGGTGATCTTTGGCTACTCAGAAATATCCTAGATATATAAGCCCAAGACAAAGAAATCTAGAAGAGTCGTTAAAAAATCTTCCCCCAGACAAGACAGCAATCCAGAGCTACAAAAAAAGGGTGCTTTTCTCCTGGTAAGCTCCAGCAGCATATATGATTATGAAATCTTTTCCACTTGGGAATGGGGTAGAGAATTACTTGGTGATCAGTCACAAAGTGGGAGTAATATATTTACAGAGAAAGTAGTCTTTGGCAAGCTAAAACTGGAGGTCTGGGGTATCCCTTCTGTGCCTTAGGAGTAAGCTTCACAAGTGCAGGGCTATGAAAGAACCTGTACCCTCTTTTCTTTCTCAGTAAGGTGCTGAACAGAAAGTGTCCTCCAATCTGCCCTCCTTCAGCAGGATTCCTGTTGCAGCAATATGTATTTTAGAAACATGGCTCTCCACAGGAGACCCAGAGAAATGAGAGGGAAAGAACATTATTGCAAGAAGTTGGCAAAAGGCTGCAGCTGAATTTAGAAACCAAAAAACAGCCAAGTAAGCCTTTTCTTCTGATGTACAATCACAAATATATAACATTATATGTATTTCAAAGAACAAAAGCTAGTTACTTTTGCACTGAATTATACTGCTCTTCTTGATCCCTCCTGATCTTAGCCAAAGAGGGTTTTAAAAGTATGAAAGTCAACATGTCAACCTCACTGCTGCTTTCCACCTATGTTGTAGCTCTTGTTTACATAGGCAAAATGCAGCCAAAGTTTGGAAAGGCCTGTCAGTTCAACCCAATAGAGCATGAATCACTCTGTCAGGCATTGCTCTAAATGCTCTTCCTTCCTTCCTTTTAATTTGCCAAGGTCAGATAAACAATACCAGGAACTGCATGTGAAGCTCTTCCCTACATGATAAAAGACAGGGCTCTTTCTATGAAGTCCTTGGATAACTGCAATCCGAAGCTGAAAGCAGAAAACTCACCTTGGAGCTAGCCATAGATATACATCTGCTTCTTATCAAGTGTCTTCCTCTCCCTCCTTGCCCTCCTTAGCTATTTTTTTTTTTGGGGGGGGCGGGGGGGACTTAATCTGTGTAGATTTTTATCATCAGGAGATAGAAAACAGTGTTTACATAATCTAACGCAAACACCATGGAAAGATGACTGCGAAAAGTTTTGGAATATTTTCCGCTTCCTAGTTAGTGATGAATGTAACATGTATTCTAGCATCTACTCTCTAATGAGCAAAATACTATTCATAGATGTCTGCATGTGCATCTCTGCACTTCATACATTTCAGGACAAAAAAGTAAAGGCATGCGTCTGCCCTTCTTCAAAACAGGCATGTCCTTAGACATGCTGCTGACCGTCTGGATCGGCAGTACACCCAGAAATAACAGACCATGATGCAAAATGGCAGTAGGAACTCCAAACCTGCAAATTTCATTATTTTTTAAGAAACCACCATGTCTATTCTGCAGGCAACACATGCATTTTTCACACCTCGGAGACTCATAAACATAACCAAGTCAGTCCATAGCACCCCTCAAATATAAGAATGTGTAAACACTAGGGAGCTCAACACCCGTGAATAGCAAGCCACAAATTTAAGGAAAGAGATTTTACCATGAGAAGTTTAAAGAGGTAAACGCAGCCTGAAAGAAAGGCAGAGGTGCAACTCCAAGCACCGGGTTCACGCACTTAGACACGTAAAAGAGCTCTGCTTGTTGAAGGCAGAGTGTTTTCCAATTTTAAAGAGAAAAGTAGAAAAAAATGTAATGGCTGGAAGATGCAGCTAGACAAAATCACCTCCAAAATACGAAATATTTTCCTACCAGTGATGATGAATACAGGAATGTTTTCCAGGAGAAGTCATGCACTGTCACGTTAAAATGAGGGAAGGTACGGCGCACTTTCATTTAGCTTCTGTGAGCCACATTATGGGTCAGAATAGATGATTACAGAGCTCCCCTCTGGCCTTACTATCTATGAATCTGCAAATTTTACAGCTTCACCCTGTGGGGCCAAGGAATTTTGGCTCCTAGCCAGCAACGCACTTACGCACATGCTGAAATGAAACCTTACTTCCTTTACTGGCTCCGGGCCAGCACCATCAGCCTCCTGCAGCAGAGTCCCAACTATCTTTAGCTATCTCAATATTTGACCACTTTGGGGATTCTTTTCTACAGAAGCAATCAGAGGCTTACGAGAGATGAGGCTTGATTAGCTACAGTTTCGAAAGCAATTGGATATCTGCATTTCTGGCTTACCTGGCACCTATTTTTCTAATGCAAAAGCAGGTGAAAATGCTTGTTTAGACTTTTTTTTTTTTCCCATTTAAGTTGGCAAAAATTTAAATCAGATTTGGAATGACAAACAAAATAAGGTTGCTCTAGAAAGCTGAGCAACAGAAATTAACTTTTGCCAAAGTTGATTATTCACTGGAGAAAAAGGATGAAATCAATACTTGTGGCTGGAAGTACTTAACACACTGAAAGAGCCTGTCTTTACCCATTCTGAATAATGGACTAGGTAAAAAAAAAAAAAAAAGTGATGCAATAGATAGTTTTAAACATACATGCATACACAAACATATATACATGTATTTCTATACCTGTGCATAAATACCTAAATGTCATTAAGAAAAAAATAATTGGAATATAGTAAAAAAAATCCTAGGAAAACAGTCCTCAGCTCAGAAACAATGACTGAAGATGGAATTTTTATGAATCAGAGGCCAATTTGGTAACACAAAACACGGAAGTCATTTGGCCTAATTGGAAATTCTTTAAAATTAAATTATCTTGACAGTACATACAATTAAAAACTTATACATTTCCTCTTAAACATTGTTTCCTCTGCACAACATCCTTTGAAGCTTACTTTCAAGCAATAGGGGTCAGTTAAATTTTGGCATTCCCAAAATATTACTAAGAAGAGATTCTTTCACGTATCCATAACATTCTTTCTATCTCTATCTCCCTTCCTCCTCCTCCCTCCAAAGTGTCTTACATAAGTCACCATAGTACTTTGATTGGTCAAAGACTGGTTTTGCTGTTGTGGTTTTGCTTTTTTCCTTTTTATGTGATAATAGTCGATAAGTTAGTGTGAGTTTCCTCTACTTGTAGCAAGAAACTTTTTGCCCTTGATTAAATATGAAGTATATTTTCAAGGAAGAACAAAGTTATGGACCAGGAAATTCTGAGCTTAACACAGATCTTGCAGATCTTATTTTTGATTTAGGATAAGTGGAAGTAGATTAGTTTAAAGTGATTTTAAAAAATGAATAGAAATAAATAGAAGAGAAAAATGAATAGAAATAAAATGTGCTCTAATTCGCCTTCTAATAGAACAGCACTAGTGTAATACAACCTTGTTTTATCCATTTTAAGTGGACACAGAGGTGGAGTGAAAATAACCTTTAGCATTCTAGAGCAAATAGCCTTTAACAACAACTCTGAACAGTGATTTGAGAATGAGCAGGAAAAAGAAGATTTCTAGCTTTTTGTGCATTCTCTTCCTGTTATTGGAAAGATCCGTCCAGAAGATATTCCTTAATAGCGATTCAGAACTACCTAAATGTTTCTTCTTTACCCTCTGTCCAAAGCAACTATGTCAAAATACTAATTAAAACACAAACCTGTCCGATTTGGTCTCCTGAGGTGGTGACAGAGTTGTCCCATAACGAGAAGTGGGTGTTGTAGGGGCACTCAGTCCAGAGTAAGGTCGCGGAGAAGAGTAAGAGCTGCTGCCATAGCTATTGTACCTGGAGAGATGAGAAAAAAATAGCAGAAAGGGAGAGGCAGAAAGAGAGACAAGAAGTAGTCAGAAAGCAGGCATGTTTAGAGGGTGGGAATGCTGCCATATCCCAGAACTTCCCAGACATCCATCTTCTGAAAATTTTCCTCTAACCCAGCTTCAAGATACGGGGCCCGTCATCTCCTTCTAAGATAAGCCATGCCATGGAAATACTTGATTTAAATATGAAGCTATTGGTATGGAGATTAATGAGAGATTAGAATGGTCCTCTTAAGTGACTGTTTTGATTTGGAACACCTAAATCACTGCTCATTTACTCAGATTTATTCACTGGTTTGGGAGCTGATACCCAGCCATTAAAAAACGGACCAAAATGTCCCCTTTTTGGGACATGACTGTACATGTCAGCAGGATTTGTTCCCAGTCAAATTAAGGAAAAGGACAGCACTCTGCAGGCATCATCTGAACATAGGCACACACGATTTGCGAATGTTTGCATTACAAATGAAAAGCATCCACATTCTGTTCAATTAAAGTGGCCAGTATATATTTGCTTTCCCCTCCTCCAACATATGTCATAGCTTATGTGCTGTATTGGAGAATGTCTGTAAAAAATCATCTCCGCGGTTAAAAGACATGTCTCCGGAAGCATGGCTTTAGGAATTTCTACCAGCCATTTGCTCTATTAAAAAAAGCAAAAAGTAAAAAACAACAACAAAAAGACTTTACTTCAATGTGAGTTTGCTGATCAAAGAGAAATTGCTTCCAGAACTCTCAGAATGGACCACCTCCCCAGGGTCTCTTGTAGCAATTTTTTCATCTTGACCCTTGCAGTGAATAGAAAAGGCAATGGTATTCCTTTGCTGGGCCTTTTAGCCATCACATTTAAATGGCTTGTCAAGGAGACATAGAGATGCCTGATCCGGAAAAATGTTAACATTTCTTTTCACAGAAAAATATCATTTTCCCGCCTGCAGAGTCTACAGTGCTCTGCAGGTAGTCTACATGGCCAATTCATCCAAATGACAAAAGCCAATTTAGGAAAAAGGAAAACTTCTTTTTCCTTATTATAAATCATACTGTACAATAAACCCTCCTTTATCTTATCCCTTTTCTGCCTCTTCTTCTCCCACCGGCGTCAGTACTAAGCTTCTCTTCACTCAACAATTTTACTTGAAAATGCTGCTTGGTTTTCCTTGAGCTCCATTTAACATACTCATTTAGTCATGCAAAATTTCATTCAAAGTTTCAGGCTTCATTCCTTAGGGTACAATAGCATTGCTGACTGCCAAGGCCAGTGTTAAAATCAGAGTAATTTTCAGTTAGGAGTTATATACACACACATGTATATTTTTATGTTACACATATATGTGTTCATGTGGCAGAAGGAATCATGCTTTATACAGAAAACCTCTTAATGATTATGTTTCCTTTTCCTTTCCCCTGAAAAAACTGACAGACAGAATGTTATTTCAGACCAGGGAATTTCAATGAGATCAAAGCTAAGATACCCACAATTAAAAATGGGACAACACACCTTCTACAGGCTCAGAGTAATGAATATTAGCAAAACTAAATTTAGAGGGATTTCCATGGGTGTGGCACCCCTCAAAATCCAATTTAGAGGGAAAAAGACAAGCTGGGACAGTAGAAACTCAAAACCTGTGTATCAGCTTAAGTCTGCATCCTATATACGATATTTTTCTCTCTGACTTTCTGGTGGTTCCTATCACTGCTATTTTCCCATCATGTCAGATGTACCAATGCAAGCTATGCTGGCCTTGTCCCAGAAACCTTCCCTTTGCAGAAAACAGATCCCTCTGCAGATATTCAGGCATTTACCTCCTTTTTTTTTTTTTTTTTTTGAATACATTCCTGCCCAACTCACCCAAGCTTTGCCCTCTTTTTTCTCCAAACAAACCCAACACAGTACTCCCTCACATCACACCTTCCATCTTATATGATAAAGAAAAGCACAAGGATAGTCAGAGAGTAAAAAAATCACTGCAGAAATACTAAATTCTGCAGGGAAAGGGGGTATTTGATAATTTACTTATATATTCTTTCTAAAAGGTGTAACTGTAACAGTAGCAGTAATGAGATGGCAGTAAAGGAGTGGGAAAGGCCTAAGGGAAAATAGCAAATATGCAGGAAAATGTAAATTTGAAGGGATCCCAGAGTTCAAAGAAAAATATCTAAACTAAGTCCTTTATCCACAGTTATTTGGATTCAGATGCTTCTCAGAGAAATGAAAAAAAACAGCAGAAAATAAACACCCACCTATTAGAAGAGAAAGATAGAAAACTAAAAGGATCAAAGGAATCAAATTATTTTTTCACATGCAGCAATTCAGAAGGACTGCTGGAGAAAGGAAGAAATAAATATGCTCATAATATGTGTGTAGATTTATCACATCAAACACTGACCATTGGGAAAGGAAGCTAAAAACCATCAGCTTTTTAAGGTGATTCACTAGCATTACTTTCTGTTTTATCTATTGTTGTGTGTCTTATTGCAAAATAGATTGAGACAAAACAAAAAGCTTTACATGTTTGCAAATGGCTAGGACAAGGGAAATTTAAAATTAGAATTAAAAATCAAATGTATGAGCAGATGAGTATGACCATACATTGTAGAGGGAAGCCTGTGCTTCCCTCAAGTGCTGTATGTGCTTTGTAAGGTTTAATCTAAATCTTTGTTACGAGCACAAGTTGAACTAACATGTATCAGGGATATGCAGTGTAATCTAACAGTAAATTTGAGATCTGGCAGCTCAGCCTCTGAAGCCAGGATTTCACCTTTGAATTCCATGAACTGATCTGATCTCTCTCAGTTCTGTATCAGGACTCCATTAATTTTTAATAAATCATGACTGCACATTACACTGTTGTAAAGGAGGACAAAATAATGTTCCTACACATCATCTCCCAAATCACACATTGTTTATCTACTGCTGTACAGAGGAGGTCAGGTTACTTATTAACGGTAGACCTTGATAAGGAATAAGATGAAATAAAGGCAACAAAGGCAATGGGAGAATATCAATCAAATAAAAACATAGGCTTACCTGACTAAAACTAATATAGTATGTTCTGGAAATAATACAACACAGTAAGCTCTTTATTACCACTATAAAACTCTCGAAAGGTGTTATTCATTTATCTAAAAATTAATGTCAGCTGCATAAAATCTACCTGTTTTCCCTCATCACCTCTGCTTCCTTTTCTTTCAGAGATGCTGGAGTTTCTTCAAAGTCATATGAGAAGAGGTGAAAAGGAGTGTGTGGTACATAAGGTAGTTTCTCAACCGTCGGAGATGCCTTTGGAGTAATGGATGCTGATGAATTTTGGGAAGAGTTTAGCAAAACTCCCGGAGGTGAAGATGGTGATGAATGAACAGAATTATGATGGGAGACAGATGAATCAGGCACAGAAGAGGAGCTGCTGGAAGAACTCTTTGCTCTAGAGCAGGGGAGAGGCCTCTCAGATGGAGAAATTGCACTTGAGACGGTTGAAGCATCAAAGCACTGTGAAAGGTTCTCATTCGTAAACTCGTGGGCAGCTGGGACCCTACTGCAGGAGGAAAATGTTGTGAGGAAGGGAAGAGAGAGGCAGAGAGAAATGGGGAAAAGAGAGATCAATAGATTATAGTTTTTGGGAAAAAAAAAAAGTCTCAGAGAGTCAAAAAAAAATTCATAAATGGAGATAATCTCTTTTTTTCCTTTTTTTTTTTTTTTTTTTTAAATTAAAGATTCTCAAATCTTTGTGTCCTGGTGGGATTTTTCTTGTGGTCAGAAAAACTGAGAGAAGGGAGGTATTCAGCTAAAAGGAGTGCAAGAGATTTAATCTACAGACTTTCAGAACTCTGAGTCTGAATTTTGATTAGAACTTTATTTTCACGAACTTCTTCACATCCATTTTCTGCACTATCTTCACGCAGCCTGTTACATGGGAAGCACAAGCAGTCTCAACACTCTGGATGATCTGGCACACAGAACAGAGATCTTAATACACTGTCTGAGGACAGCTGAAGGCCAGGTGTCTTATTATCATCTTTCCTAGGTAATATCATCTATCAGTTTGATATTTTACTAAAAACCCAGAAGCACTCATCCACCAAAGATGAAAATGAAAACTGCCAAATCAGCATTCTTCAGTCAAAATTAAGGCTTAAACCTCATTTGAAAACAACATCTTACCAAGTTGTTTGCTTAGGTGTGAAGCAACTAATTTATCTGAGAGTCTTTATCCCATTTGATCACTGTGCTGGTGCTAGACGAAGACCATGAGAGCTACCTGCACACTTAGTGCAACGGAAAATGTGCCTGTCTTGCTCTAATGTAAGTAGGTGCTGTTGAACAACCAAAGGAAGAAGAGCAGGGCAAGGTGAAAAGCCGTGGGGAATGAACTCCTGGCTACCTCCACTGCCTCCAGCATAAGCACTGCCATGGGCTCTGGGCTGCGTCGCTCGGCAGGCGACGGCTTTGATTTTCCCTGGGCCATCTCTGCCTCCTCCTCCACGCAGTGCAAGCAACTGGACCTTCTCTTTGGGATTGCCATAGAGTCACATAGTATATTATTCAATAGGATATACAAAATCATACGTAGAGCATAACAAAGTTAATCATTAGGGATATATACACCCAGAACAGAAAGGCATAGGACAGGCTGAAAAACTTCATCTATTTTTGCCAGATGTGCATGACAGCAATCACTGAAGCCAGACCATTCCTACCCTGCCTGACAGGAGTTAAAATAAAAGGCCAGAATACCTACCATTTTTGTTATACTCCAGTGACAGTGAAAGAAGATATTTAGGAAAGTCATCTGAGTATCCACTACCTCAAAATGACTATACTTTTAAAAGAATCATGGCCTATAAGCACATTACGCCCTGTATATGGCTTTTAAACTCCGGTTTTCACAATATTTAGTATATTCATCTGATTTACTGTCTTAGCTTTGACCTTTAGGCGTTTGGATTTGAGGAAATTATCACTTAATTTTGAAATTTCAGGCAACCTTTGGCTAGATTTGCAGACTGGAAGATATTAATAACAACAGTACAGTATTTTCTTTGGAATTTGCACATTAAACAGTTTCCTTTCTTCCTTCCATGCTGTATAGTGTCTGCATGAATGTGGTTGATTTAAAAAAAAAGAAAAAAAATCCAATCTCATTTGCTGAGTTGCAAAGCCAAACAATTTGTCTGTCTGGAAAGATGACCATATTTCCTTTTTTTCCAATTTATTATGATAAAGTTGCCAGATGCCAAATCCATATATTCCCCAGAAATAAGTGGAAAATTTTACATGAGAATATTGTTTTGATAGCTGGTTTGTTTATATCCATATATACACACATATGCATAGATGTAGGAAATGATATATGTCTATCAGCTTTACCTCTAGGTAGTTCTTGCTTATTAAAAAATAAATAAATAAATAAATCAGAGGCAATATTCAAAAACTGGCAATCTTTTCCGTATCAACAGATACTGTTAATGAGGTCATAGCATAAAAACAGATAACAATAAAAACCTAAGAAGCCAAGCAATAGCCTAACTCAACAAAGCATTGTGACATTTCAGCATCGCTCTAGCAAAAAAGATATGCCTAAGCCATGCTTCAAAAAAAGTTAGGCTCTCTGCTAAGTGTCTTTAGGGTGTGTGACTGTTACTCATTTTGTACTAAAATAATCAAGAGTGAGTGAATGCAAACAGTTCTTCGTGCACTGAGCAGATATACTTAAATATGTTGCCATTAGCATACACACAATAGCAGATCAAATAAATTTCCTGGAGGGTGGCTTAAACAGAAACCTGGGAATGTGAGTTAAGACCGGTGGTGAGTTAATGCCAGGACCTACAGAGCCAAGGAAGTGTGCAGGGACAACACCGAATCCTGGTACCTGGCTTCGACCTGCCTACCGGCCTCTTCCTCCCCCTCATCCTCAGTATTGGGCTCTGTAACTGGCTGCTCTTCTTCCTCTTCTTCAGACTCTTCCTCCTCTCTGAGGTCAAATCAAGGAAAGAGGCACACAGTGGGATGGAAAGAGAGAAGGTGGAAGAGAAAATGACGTGAGTCATTGGAAAAGAAAACAGCTCAGTGAAGCTAGAAGTGGAGGGCAAGGAGAGGGGAGCTGCAACAGTAGGCAAACAGCCATCTACGTCTTTCCAGTAGGTTGGCACACGGGTGACTAGCAATACCTGAATTTTACTATCTCCCTATCTACCTTTTTTATTATTAATTTTTAAGACATGAAAATTTGTTGCACCATTTTTTTCTGGAGCTCAGCTTTACACTTGTGCTACCTGCACAGACATTAATGGAAAGCACTCATGACAATATCAACGCTCAGTTTGTATGACTCAAAGCACCGTACACGCTGAATTAAGCTGGCACTTGAATGACATTTTTAAATTAACACAAATAAAACATTTCTGTTACGCAGCTGAACCAGAAAATAGAACGGGATGAAACATTAAGTTAGAAATAACAGAAAGACTAAAGCAGTTTAGCAGTATTTTAGGTGTTGGATGCCAGTACCTGAACTATTTAAGTAAAGAATCATTAGTGTTGTTAATGCAGGCTTTGGTTCAGCGGTCAGTCTGGCAGAAAAAAAAAAAAGGAGGTAACACACAAAGCCTCCATAACCTACAAATCACACAAGTAAAAAGAAAACTATATTAAACCAAAAAAGAAGGCTTCATTGTCTGCCTCTGCTCCCTCCCATTTATGCCTTTTCCTCCCCAAACCAATGGAGTCATGGAAAATTCAGAAAATATTTTCTGTTCAGTTGCAATTCACAGAATCACAGAATGGTTGAGGTTGGAAGGGACCTCTAGAGACCATCTAGTCCAACCCTCTGCTCAAGCAGGGACACCCAGAGCAGGTGGCACAGGGGGGCATCCACGCAGGTCTGGAAGATTTGAAGAGAAGGAGACTGCACAGCCTCTCTGGGCAGCCTGTGCCAGGGCTCTGTCACCCTCACAGGAAAGAAGTTCTTCCTCACATGGAGATGAAACTTCCTGTGTTTCAATTTATATCCATTACCCCTTGTCCTGCTGCTGGTCCAGTTCTGGACTTGGTTTAATGATGAATAACAGTAGGCATGTTCCATAAAAAAAAAAAAAAAAAGCATACAAGCAGTAACAAAGTTTAAAGGACAGCTGTATTTTAACCATTTTTCAGAACGCTGTTTTTCTTTTCTGTAATTCTAATGGGATGTTCTGCATGTTGTTGTTGCTGTTTTTTTTTTTTTTTCCATTTAAAATTAGCACATTTCCACATCATCAGAAAAAAGAATATTGGTAATGAGATCATGATGCCATCGAGTGTTATGCAAAGGGTCTATCCAAAGTTTCTTGCATTTGCATGAAGTTATATAAGTTTAAACTTATATAGCTACTTACTAGTAGTTATATTTGCATATATGTAGAACTCAGGGACTACCCTGTTTTCAGCTGTCCCAGGCAGGCTCCAAAATTGATGCCTTCAAATTCCTTGCCTCCTGTCAAATGTTTCTAAGGGCCCAGAATTGTAACCGAATTGCTCATTGGATACAACGAATGTTACAAATCTGAAAAGATTCTTTGAGTTATGTATTTGTTCTCCTAAGTGAACAGCAGCAAGGATGGGAGTTTAATGTGAACGCAGGGCAACTTTACATGATAGGAGTGGAGCTGGGAACTATCAGTGTTACATATGTACTGAATGGCAAGGGAACCTAGGAGGAGAGGAGAAAACATTCAGACCTGAAGAGGAGAAGCTCACGGGAAGGATCACCTCAGAACACAGCACCATCAGCTCCCTAAGCTCCCTAAGCTCCCATCAGCTCCTAAGGTAGTGTTGAGGGCCATATTGTGGGATGTTTTTCTTGAGATCTTGTCATCTGTTTTAAATCTTCTAATTATAACCCTGAATCTATGGTCTTTAGGTCTTTGACAGTGACGCTTTTCTTTAACAGCAATGAAAGCTGTTCTCTTCCACAGATTTCAAAGCTTTTGTATTCATTATTTATTAGAATAGGTTATTTAATTGGTACCTAAAGCCTGAACCCAACAGCCAATTTGCCTAGAAAAAAAGAAAAAAATGTTTGGAAATATATCTGTACTTAGTAGTCTAAATTTAGACATTCATTTCAGATAATGCTGACCTTCTGTATAAAAAACATGTAACAAGTGACGCATACATTACTGGTGAGCTGTAATGAACTGAAATATAGTGCTTTAATTTTTACTGCTTTGCAAAGCATTGCTGTAATCCATCATTGGGGAAATCTGACTCCCATACAACTAGCTTAGTTAAAAAGATGAAAACTTCCTAAATTTAGCATATGTATGATAGGCTTTATAAAATTAGAGTTTATGAACAGTCATGAACCAAAAATAGAAAAAAAAAAAAAAAAGGAAAAAAAAAAATATCTGCATCTCACTTAACCTGGAAGGCCTAATTTTCTTCAAAAAAACAGAAAACCAAGCAGCCCTTTTAGAACTGCAATAAAAGTGCTCAGATTAAGGCCAGTTCCTTGCATTATCAGTTCAAAAATGAACCAGAAAACTGAGCTATGATGCGGGCCATCAATAAAACATTTTGCTTAGGCACTAGCATTTCCTTTCTTAGTTGCAAACATAGGTACTAATGAAGCAAGGAGCAAGAAGCAAGCATAGGTACTCATACATACATCCACTCACAGAACTCTTCAGTACA
>VZSV01000072.1:362434-397963 GCA_013398735.1 Nothocercus julius
AAGTCAGCATGTTTTTCAGTAGCACTGAGCAACTTATCTTGTTTAACAAAAGGCAAAAATTTATGCCAGGCTGGGGAGGGCGGCCTTCGGCTAATTCTGAAGGACCTGTTATATTCAACTAACACTAAAGCCATCACTCAGTTATTTAAGTTCTATGATGAAAGCAGCAGATTAGAAAGATTTCAACAAAAGCTTTAAAACGGTGAAAGTACATTTTAGAACAACCAATGTGTTTATTTTCATCTTTAAAATGGATTACCACTACCTATATAAAAACAAAACAAAACAAAACAAAACAAAACAAAACAAAACAAAACACCCAGGCCTTGAAAAAGTGCATAATGAGTAACAGCAGCTAAACAAACATATAAGATATGGTTGCTACTCATTTGTTTCAGTGGGAAGAAAAGAAAGTTTGACATGGAAGCATTTCTAGCCCTTTAAAATATGTTCATGTTTAAAAGGATTTTAAAAAGTGCCGTTTATGGGCAGAGAATCATCAGGGCATCAAAATGAAATCAAGGCTAAGATGGAAGGATTATCTTTGCCCCTTTTTTTAAGAAAAAAGTTTTAAAGAACACTGTTCAGATCTGTTCATACCCAAAGGATGCTCTAGATTGCAGAGAGATAAACAATAGATTTTCAGATTGATAATAGAAAAAAATTGATTTTTTTTTTTTAATTATTATTTTAAGGAAGCATCTACAAGTTTATTTGAATACTGGGGCAAGATCCGTAAGCTGGGGCTGGGGCAAGATCCGTAAGGTGCTAAGGATCATACCTAATACACATAAACATATAGCAGTGCTCTCATTTACTACTGTAAAATCGATCTGACTACAGAACCAGATTTTACTCTACTGGGTATCAGAGGAACTTTTTAAGGGCAAGATATTCTTCAGACCATTTTAATCCATAATAGCTACTAATGTCTAAAACTAATAGCTCCTAGCTGCTATGCAGAAGAGCACTAATGTCTAAATATAAAGCAATTGCAAAGGGAACAGTTTTGCCATAACTTCGTTACAGACATTTTGGTTTGCATATGCAGTGCATGCACAGCCTAATGAGACAGGAGTGAATTAAATGATGTCCCTTTGATTCTGTAGGCCTCATCTAATCTAATAAAAAGTCTCACTGAAGATTTCTTTAATTTTGCAGGTTACTAGACAAGGCACAACATTGACTTTTGGGTCTTTCTAGATCACCCACAGAGAGAAACATAATAAAATTCCCAAGAAAAGGGAACACAAGACTCTCATGACAAAAGGGGCTTTTAAGCAATGATGTGACCTAGAAAACAGAGAACTGGGAAACTCAACATATGTGAGTTCTGGAAACCAGAAATATCAACATATGTGCAGTTAACTAGTGATGAGGAATTTTTTTTTTTTTCTTGCTCTCTAATTAAGACAAGTGCTTTTCAATACAGTTTCTTCAAATTAAAACTTTGACTGCCTTCCAGAGGAGTGGCTACTGAATAGCACTTCAGGCCACACTCAGTGAAGTAACATGACCATTAGCTATTCTTACAATATTATTTTCATTGAAATAGTACAGTTGATTTCAAGATGTTTACATTACTTTCATTTTTTTTTTTTTCATTCAAACATCTGATCTGTTTTCCCTCTTGCACAGCACTTGGAAAGCTACTTCTCTGAACTCCTTACAGGTGAACAAATAGAAAATGAAAAATGTTCCATCAAGGAGAGATCTTTATAAGTCATGGTGGATGTAATTTTATTTTCTTTTGCAAAGGCTTGCCATCGTCCTCAATTTATGAGTAAAATTTCACTTCCCTAGGTTAGAGAGCACCAGTCATTGCTGAATTCCTAAGCCTCTGTAAAACAAACAAATGCCTCTTCTGCTGCTTTTCCTACACTGACAAAACCCATTCAACTAGTTTTTCATGAAGGAGTAAACACCAAGAAACGTAAGTTGAGAGAAGATGAAAACACAAGATGCATAGTGTATGCGTAGCAACTGATTTAGAAACCCTCAAAATATGCCCCTATGCACAGAAAGGCAAATACGATACCTAATTAAGAAATAAAATATCCTGCTAATTGTCCTACCTAAAGGACACTTTGTTCAGAAAAAAGAATAAAAAAGAGAGAAAACTACAGATAAGGGAAAGCATTCTTTTAAATCAATGCTTGAATGTTAGGTTGTTCATTATCATCAGGTTAGTCTCATTTTTTTGTTCTTAAAACATGATCAGTAACAACTCTTCTTACCTAAATAATACCCAGGCAATGTTGCAACACATTTTTTTTTTTAATTGCTGCAAGCTATTTTATACAGGACACATCAGGGTACAGGGAGCAAAGGCAGATGCTCACTTAAGATATTGCTAGGACTGCACAAGGACTTCAGGAGTCCCAGCTCTCTGATAACTCAATAGTATTGCTGTCTTTACATCTATATGAGCAGAGGTGGTAAAGAAAGAGAATCACCATATACAGAGATTTTAGGAGTAATAAATACTGGAAACATATACAGAATGAGAGAACAAATGGTGATTTTAGAGCTTGGAATTGCATATTGGTTGACACTTTAAGGTCACTCTTATTGCCCTCTACTTCAAAGAGAGGGTTCTGGTAATGGCGACCTGCCAAAACATTGTCTTTTTTCTTCCCGTCACATCGTATGTGTAAAAATCTTTCCGGGCTTCACAGGATCATGTTTACAAATGCTGGAAACAAACTGTGGGGGTAAAGTCTCTAAGACCCATAGTTTGGTGGATAAGATGCCAGCCTGGGCCTCAGGAGATAAGGATTTGAATCCTGCTTCAGTGTTATACTTTCTCAGGTAGTTCAACTAAGCTAGATATATAGTGAAAAAATAATTAAGCTAAGTCGCATTGTGTTTCATAACCTGGATTAAGTCACAGTATTTTTTTCTTTCTTCTTGAAATTCAAGCAGAAAAATCTACCTGTTGTTTTTACAGCAAAAGCCAGTGCTGACAATTGGACTCTGCATGTTTCCTGAGTATAAAACATTTCCCTTCAACAACACCATAGTGAACAGTATTCTTACTACAAAACCAGAGGTTTCTAGTGAGGTATTTTAATTCAGATAAAAACTGGTGATATAAAACTCAAAAAGGAATAGAACCAGTACTTAAGACATTCATCAAATTGTAGCTTTTTTTTTTTTTTTAAATTACCAAGGTATTAATGGTCAGTACCTATCTTCACATGAATAAAATCTTCTGTTTATGGTATGGATGTGAAAGAAAACAGCATATAACCTGTTTCATTCACACCTTCTCCTCTATTGCATTCCTTCCAGATCACTCCAAGATTGTCTTACAAGACGTTAACCTCACATAATATTTTATTTTTATTCACCCTCCTTCTAAAGCTGCTTGACTTCATGTTCAGATTAACCTTCCCTGCAATATGGCAAATGAGAGAAACAAATGTGTCTGCTCTACCCAAATCTAAAATAGCAGAACCTGAACCTGAGTCAGGTCTGAGTCTCCCAACTTTGCTTTTTCATACCTACCTGTATTCGTATTCCAGATGATAACCCTAAGATGCAAAAAACACCCATCCTAAACTTTAAAAAGAAATCAACCAACCATCACCAAAAAACTAGCTTTTCAATTTACAGCTCTAAATTTTTATAAATCTAAGCACTGGAAAACCATAAGAACTTTAGACATCATGACGAAAACTGGAATTTTGTTTTGCTAAATGTTGGAGAAAATTGAAGATTAGTTGTAGTTTAGGATGTCTGAAAACATGGAAATCATAAAAAAAAAAAATAATTAGAAGTCTCAGCTGTATTTTGAACAAACTGCCCCTGCAGGCCTGGCTCTACATGAAGGAAATGCAATTATCAGTTGATGGAGCACAATAGCTAAACCAAGGTCTGTGCAGTTAGACAGAAATGTAACAAGAATCCCAAGTTAAGCAGAAAAAGATTCTTAGCATAAGAGGCTAAGCTATGTTCATTGTGTTCGGGTAAAACCAAAATATAGCTGGTCATGATCTCTTTCTGAGCAGTCCTCAAGCATCAGAGGCATGTTTTTTCTAACAAACAGTTCCTTACGACTTCACAGCACAGCTTAGCATTTATTTAGGCAACAATTTTCCCATTTTTTTTAGAATTTTATAAAGTGTGTGAAAGCCCTCAGCCTCAGTGCACGTTGCCCAACTAGCCAGAGCCTTGCAGAAAACTTGGGAATTTCTGGAGCTACTCTTCGCTCAGAGAAAAAGTCCTAAGAACCTTCCAGATAAGACCCTTAAAAAAGCCCAGCTCAGTATTTCCAATGAGTTTTTAACTTCACAAGGTGTAATAATATAGCATCCATCCAGAGACTTTATGGGGCAAATGGCACCTTGTTTCCTAGATCTTTCCTTAGGATCTAGTATAAAAACAACCTATACTTAGGTACACAGATCCCTATTTGCTCTTCTGCATCTCCTGTTCCATCATAAAAAGATGCTTCTCCTGAAGGTCAATATTTTTCAGTATAAAAAATCTGGAAGCCTCAGGTGAACCTCAGCAGTCGCTCTTCCTTATGCTTTTTTATACTTACAGTCTAAAGAGAGCTTGTTAAATCCAGCTTCTGCTGCAGCTAAATGAAGATGCAGACTCTTCTTTGACAGGTCTCTGATGCCAGTCAGCTCTTCTGCATGTTAGGCTTCAAATACATCAACACCAGCAGTGTGTCTTCCTGAAGGTTTCCTTATCTGCAGATGAACTAGTATAGTGACTCACCCTAGCAAATTAATGTGTGTGTGTTTTTTTTTTTTTTTTTTTTTTTCACTTCTTTTGACGATGTAAAGCATACTAGAGCCAGGGAAAATAGTAAAAATGAGGACTAAGAAGAAGGAGTCTTGTAAAGCGAGGTACATATCTACTGCTGGTTATAACAGCTTTATGTGATACAATTAATATGCAAAGCCCTCTACAAAACTTGGACAGATTTCTTTATGCAAAATGGTCATTAAAGCTGTCAAGGTAAATCTACTAGATGATTCCCTGGGTTCATTTGCTAAGTCCGGATGGCGCAATTCTGGCAGGACACTATGGGAGAGAAGAGGCGAGTGTTCTCAGTGCAATATTGATCAAAGGGAAGCACACAGCCAAATGGGAAACAGATCCACTTGAAAAGCTAGAGAAGTAGTTGTTTCTGGTTCACTGCTGTGTATGCCCAAGGCCTTTGCAAGGGCCACCTGCTCCATTAAGACAAAACCAAGAGTTTCCCAACTCCCTGCCTTCTGCTCTCTCCAACTAGCCATAATGAGGACCAGAAGAATGACAACAATTTGTTTGTTAACACCTATACAACCAGAAATCACTGCATGCAACAAAAACATCAATGAAGTGTCAGTTCCACTCTTCACATTTTACCCTGACTCTATCCTTTGCGTGGAAGGCATAAAGATAGGTTAAAAAATAAATTTAGACCTGCACAGAAAATTTTAGTAAGTGTCTACAGTAAAGCATTTAAGATGCCATAGGTTAACAGGACTGAAGTTGCCCCGAGGTTTTATGGTATTCAATGCCATTATGGGAAAGAAAGAAATCTTCAGCAAAGCAAACCTGCTGCATCACCTACATATCTTTAAACCAAACTTAACCTTATTTAGTAGTCATTATCAATGTATTTATTTATTTATTTATTTGTTCTGTAACAGACACATTAGGCTAGGCTTCATTCTCCATGAAAACTATTTTAACACAAAGCAGATTTTGGTCTTTATTTGTTTTGAACCACAGGCAGCAAAGCAATACATTTACTTTGGAGGAAGGTTGCCAAATGGATGAAAAAGGCCTGTAAGTTTTCCTTTTAGTTGCCCGTAGCATTTATGGTCAACTTTTCCCAGCTCAAAATCCAAAGTCTGCTCTCAATTAGCCTGGCGTAAATCAGAGCAACTCCACTGACTTCAGAGAACTTTTCTGGATATAGAGCATTGTGAGACAGAACAGAATTTGGCCAATATTGTCTTTTTTTGTTTTACCGGCATCAAGGATTTTTCTCTTTTTGGAAGACTTATCGGTTGACACAAAGCAGATGACTGTGGACAACCTGTTTGATGTGGTAAACAAAAGCAAAGCAACTGCCAAACAAGCTGACGGAGTCAGAAAAGAAACATGAACACTGTGGGAAGGAGAATGCTTAGGAAGAACTTGAACCTTCCACTGATTTTGGTAGCAAAGTCCAAAAATAACCAAGAATATTGCCTCAAAGAAAATTCAGCCCAGTGTAAGAATGTGATTTTAATTGCTAATCTTCCATCAGAAGTAACTCCACTGAACTTAAAGGCATTAATTCACTGTAAAACAAGACAGAAGTTTGCAACCACACACAAAGCAGAGAGATACCAGCAGGAACAGCACAGTAAAATTAGCATGAATACTGTTAAATGTTTCCCAGTGGTAAAGAATATGTAGCAAAGGACCCTCCAATTGAAGAGATTGGTGCCTCTTCTTTCAGAATATTTTTCAACTAAATACAGCACAGAAAAAAATGCAGTCTTGCAGACTTTGTCCCTTCCTTGGGAAGGACTAGGGTTATGACTCAAAAGAAAGTCAATAGTGAAAGACATCTGCCTGTCTTGGATGAACAAAAGATACTTTCAGTTTATGGACATGATAATTAGCTTTGATCCATTTTTACACAATTCTCACTACAACAGTAATGAGGGAAGCAGTGTGGCTCACACAAGCATGTAACTTGACAAAAGCAGATGATATCTGCATCATATTTTTAACATGCTTTTAAAAATGGAATTATAAAATTTCATTCTAAATTGCAGTAAGGCCTAAACATACAATGCTGTATTAAATTCCTTTAAGTCAAAAAATATCGCTGCAGTGATCATGCTCTCTAATTTGTAAACTTAATAATTCCAGCAGTAAAACAATTTAGCGATAAGGTGTTTTTTTCCACCTAAGGTTAAGTCAAACTTTAGAACTGTGCAACAACAGCACAAGAATCACAGAATCACAGAACAGTTGAGGTTGAAAGGAACCTCTTGAGGTCCTCTAGTCCAACCTCCCTGCTCAAGGATCATTTGACATTGCTATTGTCCTGTGTTTAAATTCGAATGAATAGAAGCCACAAAATTTTCCCTTTAGCTGTTTTTGCTCCCAGTTTAAGTATGAAGTGTGGCACTACTATTTTATTCATCTGCACTATTTCATTGAAAGTTGAGAGACTGACTGGGATTTGGTAAAGCAGGAAAGCTGGTTCCTCTTCCTACCAGAATTATACATTTGGCTTGATGATGTGACTAAAAATTGTGAAGGACAGAATCAGAATCAGTTCTTCTAAATTGTTTATTTACTAGCAACTGAGCTGGACTTCCAGAAGAGCCACCGTGGACAGGAGACTAGCCTACTGTCACAACAATACGGAAAATTTCATTCAGCATACAATCTGCATCTTTGTGCATCAAAATACATTTTGTGATCCTTAATGACCACATTGCTTTGCTAACTACAAGTAATACTTCCCAACTTTAGTTACTGCAAGGAAAGGATTTTTATTTAGCTAGTACTCTCCTCAAACATCCCCATCTTACATACATTCATAATCAATGTCTCCTTCCTTAAAGAGGCAGATGAATAAAACAGAGGTTCCAGATGAAGCTGTAAAACAATACACCTGAATATCAATAAATGAGAATTTAATAACTTTCCTAGAAGAGATTCCAAGCATGACTGCAATATGAAATTAATATTACTAAATTTCTTCCTTAACTTAACATTCTGCTTCACATTACGTCAACCTCAAGGGACATATAGAGTAGGACTGCCTATTTTTTTTCCAGAAAATAATACTAACTGAAATCATGGTATTAGTGAAAAAAATATTTCAAAGAATTTACAAAGATCATCTGCCACATTTCTATGATCCCATTACTGAAAATCAGCTGACACAAGTTTATTAAAAATTACCAAAGAATTACTGCAAAATAAATCTAATAAGCAAACATTAAGAATGAGAACATGTACTGGTAGAAGTGTGTGTCCCTCCTAACCCAAGTATTTGTTTGCAACAATAGAATCAAAATGTTCGTGTAGCTGAAGCATTCCCCCATTTCTAATCCAAACTCATCACTTGAACATGCCAATGATGTTTGCTGCATATCCATCAAGGCAGACTCGCAGTCCCATTAGTATGCCATGAAAAGGAGGCCAAAACCATGCAAGAGGCACTGCATGCAGAGCAGCTGAAGCCCCAGCTGTACTCACACCGAAGCTGCCTCAAACTCGGCCTCAAATGCACTGTCATCCTCGTCACCAGCCTGCAAGACCATGGGGCGCTTGGCCGCCAGCTCACTACAGACCCAGCCAAGAGAAAGTGATGGGAAACAAGCATGAATGTGTAACCAAATGCAAAAATAAGTCTTCATGTCATATACAACACTCATCTACTATTTAAATTATCCGGAGTTTTATTTTCATATTGCTTGAAGCTGTTCAACTTTAGTAAATTGGGTTTGCTTTGCAAGATGGGCTGCTTTACATTAAAATGTGGGATTTTAAGGCTCTTAGTTTACATCCAGTGCTACCCAGCAGAAATCCTCAAAAAACTTCCAAAATATTATGATTAATACAGGAAATGTTCTTCATAGAGCATGCTTTGGTTTTGCAAATTGCATCTCTAAGCCACTGGATGACAGACATCTGGTGAGCTTTAGGTACCTGCTGCACACATATCTACATCTGAGCTCATCAGCCAGACTCCCTTTATGGTCAAGGAAGAAAAAGAGCCAGTTTCAGAGCATGATTCATCCTAGATGAAATTTCAGGCATGTAGAATACGTTAGATAACTGAAGGTCTAGAAGTGCTTTCTACTCTCTACTGACTTCAAAAGGAGGCAAGATGATCAGACATTTAACTTGGGTGAAATTAATTCCAGCCCTCTTGTGTGGTATTCAGACATGCTGAGGATCTGCAACTCCCATTTTGTTTTTCTAACCACGCCTAATCCAAGCCCACTGTAATGGTACTGGCAATGTAGTGTTTCAGACAGCTCCTCAACTTGTCATTAGTGTCTCTCTTCCATTAATTATAAAACATCAGATACGTTCACTACTATAGTGTAGCCTCAAAGGAAAATATTTATTCTGGAATGATAATTCCAGAGAAAAAAAGAAGAAAATGAAAGGAATTAACTGAAACATATACAGGACAAATAAATCACACTAATGTGACTATAGTCATGTTACAGTCTTCTATTATGTTGATATTTTAAATATAAAATCTGTCACTAGATGAAATTAACCTTGGTTAGTTCCCACACCGAATGCTCTACCTCATGTGGTTTGGGTTCATTTCCATGGGGTAGATAGTGCCAAAGAATATAGATATACAGATAAATCAAGTCAACTACAGAGGTTTCTTTCAACCTTCAATTTTTTTTCTTTTATAATGCAACAGAAAGAGGAAAAAAAGGAAACAAAAACAGCTGGCAGATTAGTAAAGTGCACTGAATATAATGGAAAGAAATAGAGGAAAAGAAAGGAGTATTCCTTAGCTCGTCCACTTACTTCTCACTGAGATCTTCAGTGCGCTGTCCGTGGCCTAGCATGTAGGTAGGGTTTGACTGACTGCACGGACTTGCAGGGGCTGATAAAGTGCTTTTGACATTTTGTACCGAGTGTCTTCGGCTCCGTCGGCGCTCCAGTCCCCTTCGCTCGCTAGTGCCGAGACTGGCCCTTCTTCTGTCCTTGCGCCCGCTGGGAGGAGGGTCAGCAGTCTCATCGCCGTCCTCATGCCTCAGTGTCGTCTGAGAAGGAAAGAGTGGCAGGACTTTTTATGTGGTTCCTTTAGACATCACAGGCCTTCACAGTTAGGTTTTAAAAGATAAATGGTCACAACACAATGACTATGAGTCACCATTTCTGTAACGAACCATCTAAGTTGCTACCTATTCACTAGTGCAATGCAGCAGCTCTAATAATGGAATTATACTCTGACATTCTTTTTAGAAGACTACAGGACCTGTAAGCAATAGATTTCCTTTTTTTCTTTTTAAATTTAGGACTTAATTTTCAAAGCACTTGAATAGCACCACACACCTAGCTGCCTTTACTTCTTTTCAAAATACTCAAATGAAGTCTCCACTGTACTGCAAACAGCAGAAAAAAACTCTCATGTGTTGGATGACTAAAGATTCAACATGTAGTCAAAAACAGATTTGGGAACACAAGTGGAAATTAAGGTCTATTACTTGAAAACTCATGTTAGAACACTGCCATAATTTCTTCTCAGCCAAGAAAGAGATCAACAGTTGTATACATAACTGAATCCCACTTAATATCTCTGTTATTACAGATATCTCTGCAAAGTAAACAAAGGAAGCAAAACAAAACAAGCTCATTTCTGTGAACTGGCACCACACTATAATTAGACAAAACAAAACAAAAAACAAAAAACACTCATCTCCTTTGAGCCACCTAGTTTTTAGGTTAGTGTAACTGCTTTCACATATGCCATTCAATGGAAATTCAGTATTTCCTGCCAGTTCAGGGAAGCATAGGGGTAACACAAAAGGAGAAGCATGTTGAGAATTGGCTGACCATTATGACATTTGACAGAAACTTCTGACCTAGGTTGGGAGCTCATCAGTCATAAATCGCACAGGAGTAGAACGACTGCCGATGTGACACAGTTCAAACAAAAATAACCCACAAGTCAAAATTAAGGTACATGACAAATGATTTTTCCAGCAGAAACAATAAAGTTATTGGGTAAAAAATATCATTGAATCACAAATAAAACACAGAAATTAAAAAAAAAAAAAAGTCATTATTACTTGGGAAGTTCCATTCAAAAAGGACTATTACAGTAAATGACTATGTGGGTGAACAGAAGAGTGAATTAACTTTCTTTTCTTTCTATCAGTCCTCTTATTCTGAGAATTCTTCCCAGAAGAGACATGGGCAGAATGAGGACAGAGGGATACGTGATATTTCTGCTTAAGGCGTAAAATTTTATTTAAGTGAGGAAAAAAGGACTAATTTAGATAAAGAACAACATTGGCAGAAAAAAAAGAAGGAATTTACACTGTTATGTCTAAACTTTATCTGGTTATCAGGAAAAAGCTGGTAGCCATTAAGCAATCTGATAATTTTGCCATCAGCCCTTTCAAGAAGCACAGTGGGAGCAAAAAAACAACTTTTAAGTTTAATGATCATTTTTGGAAAAGGATGTTATGAGCTGACAATAAAAATAAAAGGGAACATGGAGTCCTCTGTCATTACCAGGTTCTTATTTCGGCTTGACTCTTTCTGCAAATTGCTGCATGTAAGGAGTAACTCTACTGAAGTTACTGAAGTTTATGAAGTGACATGGGTGTAGAGTAGATGAAGAAAATGCAGAAGCAAATCAACTTAATTCTTTGTTGGACTTAAATGGAGAGAAAGTCATTTCGGTTCATCACACTAGAACATGAATTCACATTTACATTATATTAACTTCAGCCTAAACTTTCCCCATCCAACACTTCACTAAGTCTGAGAAAGGGTCTAATTATTAAGAAACTGGATATCCTATTTTTGCATATAAATATTCCAGAAGTGGTTATTTTATACCTAAGTGGTGAACTTGGAGTCATTTATTACTCCATTGCTGCAAACTATATAGGAACTGGTCCAGTGTAAACTCGTAAACAAGGACGTGCTGGGTATTTAGCTGTGGAGCGAGCAGTATTTGTGAAGCTGAGCTCAGCTGAACCTTTTCATGAGCTGAATACTTTTGCATATGGCAAGAACTTGTACTTAATTCAGGATGTGTAACTAGCAGTCTGAGACAATTTTAATTGCAGGCAGAACTGCTTCTAAAGACACTAGCAAATGTTCTTTTTTGCCTTGAAGTATGCCCCAGGTCTAGTATGAAATGCATTTGTGTTAAATGCAGTCAGGTACTGTAGCAGGTCACATATATGAACGTGAATAATACATCTAGCAACCAGATGTTTTTCTTTTAAAATAAAATAGATAACCAAATTTCACCTAGGTTACATTCCCCTCTCCTCTCAGCTTTGAAGTGTGCACAAGCTGTAAGATGCATAAAACAGGGCATGTTATGTTACCTCATAAATGTTAAATTGCTCAACCAAGTCCAAGTCTGTTCCTTTCTTGTTCAAGTGTCTCTGTGAAATAGCTTCAATGCCTAACTCTTCCAGACAGTCCACCACGTCGTAGAAAGAGTCTTGATCTGGCAACCCCGACAGCGTCTAAGAATCAAAGGGAAAACATTTAAATCTGTTTGTTTTGAAAAGAATTAAACAAAGGCTTTTAAAAGCGGGTGGCAAGTGGTGCTATGTATGATTTCAATAAAGCACAAGCCATCATGTGGGATTACAGACACTGCTGGAAAATAAAAAACAAGTGGCATAGCTTTTAACAAACAACGCTGTGCACTGTGTAAAAACCCGAATAATTGGCAAAACAAATCAATGTTATTATTTCATACAAAAAAGTATGGAAAATGTGGGTCTTTAAAATACACAGTTGGATTCTTCCTGGCTTCATTCAACTACAGATCTAAAGAAGAGGGAATGTTAAAGCATCAAACACAGCGATAAAAGCAAAGAGAGAAAAAACGGTTTAGCTAAGAACAGTGAGGCTGATTTCCAACTGATTCCTGTAACGTAGGCCTGAAGAAGAAAAAGCGCAATGCACAGCTGTGTGATGTGAGGACAGCAGGAAATGTCCTGCACCATGTGCCTACAGTCCTCCACACCTGCAGCAGAGGTTATCCTCCAAACGCACAAGTTGTTCTGTGTTACAGAGATATTGTCTCCTTTCCTCCTTTTCAGCCTAAAAAGTCTTATTAAAGATATGACAACTTCTTGACGCCAGCAAAGCATCAGAAGAGTTCCAAGTCCCTAGTTATAGGTAAATTCCCACCAACATTAAAGAAGAGTTTTTGCACACTAGAAAATATTTGATGCCAATCAGTAAAAGTTATCGAACATGAACTTCTGCAATCTAGAGTACCTGGTCTATGTTTGAGAGCAAACACTTTTCTTACCATAGTCCAGTTTCCCATTTTTTGATGCATTCAGAAACCCAGAAGAAACAGAAGATGCCCCTCTGCAGCCTTAACGTGTACTTTAAATACACCATGTCCGAGTAGGAATGGGGATGGAATCAACCCACTACCACAACTGTATTGCAGAGTACCTGGGCACCAGACAGCTTTGTGCATTTTCAAAGTTTACAGAGCCACTACTATATTGATGTTTTCTATTCAGCCTGTGCTGAATTTATGATTCCTTTGGATGATTCAGGAATTTGAGTCTAATTCTGCTCTGTACTAACGTTAAGCCAAAATTACTGCATGCACAGGGCAAACTACTTGCAGAGTAGCACGTGCTTCATTGCAAAGATCAGTCTGTACAGAGCCGCTCCTGCAAAATAAGGGACAGTGGACACTTGAAGCCCAGCAGTTATTCTGGGTTAGCTCACCAAGGAGACACTCACTCTGAGGCAGGCTCCTCCCTCCTGATTTTAACTACTCAGTTATCTAGTAGAGGCTACTTACCTGTATTCCCAGGAGAGGAGAGAAAGAGCAAGACAAAGAGAGAGCACTTGCAAGAGCCAAGCTCTCCTCAGGGAGATTTCCATCACCTTCCTGAAGGAGACTGGATGAATTACGCTTCCAGAGTACTGGGTTTTGAAGCACAATATTTCTAAAGTTGCTCAAAGCAGCACCATGCAGAACACAACAGCTCTTGGGGACTACCTCCCTACACAGGCTAAGTTTTCAGAAGGATTGATCTGATTTTTGTGAATAGGAGGTGATAGGGACAAATGAAATGCCTTGCACAGTTTAAGCACCTCTTTTCAGCGAAATTAAGCACTGGAAAAACATGCATTGCCAAGGTGTTTTTGTTGTTTTGTTTCTATTGTTGTTGTTGTTGTTACTATTATTATTTTAAATGAAACACAAAGCTGCAGTATCTTCTTCAGTCATTCCCAAACTGTAGTCAGTACTAGTGAGGTTCAGTCAGGGAACATGGCAACAAGAACACTCAGCAACACCATAAATGAAATGTTAGGCTTGTGATTTCAGGCCGTAATTAAGAAGTCACCTCTCTCCAGGACATTGTTTAAGCATACAGTTAAAAACTACTGAACAAAGAACAAATATTCCACAAACGTGATAAAAATAGATGTAATGTCTGCTTTGTTCTTTCCTAAACTGGCACCTTGCACTAAGTAGAAATCTGAGGATTCTGCAAATGAAGTTGTTAACTGTAAATTCAACGGAGAAGGCAAATTCAACGACAGTTAAATTCAAATCCTTATGTAAGTAGTTGACAGGAACTACTTTGACCTGAGTGTCTTTGAGCAGAATAAAATATGATGTTTCACATGTCCAAGAGTAGAAAAACAACCATGCCTTTGAGCATATCCTTTCTCTTACTTGAAGTCAGACAGGCTGTAGTCAGGGCAAAGCAACAGCACAAAGCAGTATTAACTGGCAATTCTGCTTTTTCTAGGAGTTTTTTATTGGTTAAAATATTTCTTAATCATGCAACAGTGGAAAGCCAATTTTTACTGCATACTGGTTGCTAGAACTGGGCAATTAAACTCTCAGTTATAGTAATCAAATATTTTTCCTTTGTATGGTTTGTCATTAAACTCACAGATCCATTTTCAGAAACTAATGCGTATAAAATTCAATTTCCACCGTGACAAAACTGGATGAAAAGGGCACCACTGGTGCCACAACTAGGTCAGTTCAGTCTGACATGGGAGAAAGCCATTGGAGTAATTAAACACAAGGGCATGAAGTGCTTGCATAAATGGTTGACTAATTCTAGCTTGTCCTGTCAGAAAACAAGACTGTGTCCCCATTTTTGTCCCTGCTTTATCAAGCAGAAAATAGCAGCAATCAGCAGAACACTGGGAGCATAAACTTGGCAAGTCCTTGCAAGGTCTTTTCTCCTTCCTCAAGTAATTGCTTGAGATAAAAATGATACTCCATTATCAAAATACTCATATAAGTCTCAAATATTTCCTTTTGCCCTAGGGACTGAAAAAATGGCTAGATAATTCATTTTCAGCTAGTAGGAGAAGCATGTTTAAACCAGACACTCGGTTGACTTGTTGCATTTTATGCTGTGGTATCACTTGTCAGACCAAAAGTGGGATTTTGAATCTGAAATCCTTCAGAATGCAGATGTGTAAAGGAAACATGATTCTGAATGTCAAGGTTTATTCCTACACCTCTGTCCAGCTGCAGCTCCCAAGAACTTCCCTGAACTAAGGGAGAGACTGCTACAGGACTTTTATTTGTTTGTTTTGTGATTTTACAAGTTGCTCTCAAGTCCTCATGGGAATGTCTGCTCAGCTGTGAGTTCTGTTGTGAGCATCTGCTTTTGCAGTGAGCTAAATTAGAACCAAAACCACCACCTAAGAGTTACAAGATTGATGTATCTTCTTAACCACATTTTTGACCAAAATCTAACAGACTTTACCTACCACTAACAGCAACAGTCTCAATGAAAAGAAAAGCAAAAAACTTGTGGTGAGGCATTAGAGGCAGGGGAGGAGTGGAACCACGGGAAGCTTTATAGGAATATAACCATCAAATGTTTTCCTAGATGATCAAGCCTATTAGCATACACAACTGCTAACAGCATAATATTCTTCTCAATATTCAGTATTTTGAAACCAGACTTAAATTATCCTTAGACTATGCCTAGCTGCAAACTGAAAGGCTCTCCCTCTTCTCCATTTTTAAAAAGTGCTGTCCTGGATGTTACTAGGCAGTAGAAGTAGTAAGTATGGTGTCTTTTGATATAAACAAAACACTAATAGCTTAAAGCAATGATGCAGACCACAGACAGTTTGGCTAATTATGCTAACTGAATGTGTAGAGGTACAAGTCATAGAAGAAAACTGCTCTTATTACTAAACATCCAACAGACTGAGCTCTGCTAGAAGGCCCACACACTAAATAGACCTACTATCTATCTAAATTTTCCATGATATGATGAAATGCATTACAGAGTAAACAAGCATGTGCAAGGATATTAGGCAAGTTTTCAGTTACGTTTGCATAGGAAGAAGCATCTCTCAAGTGCATGTTTTCCTGGGAACTACCACATCTTCTGAAATACCTGGTGCTGGGCCCTGTCAGACACAGGACACGCGACCTAAAAAGATCCTTGTTCCGGTGCCGCAGTTCTGATACACTGAAGAGAGGTCACAGAAAAAGGAGGTGCCAGCTCCCATATTAACACCACACCGGCCTGAAACGGCACTTCTCCAACTAGAGCTAAGGGACCCCTGGGTAGTGCCCTGCGTTCCTCCTAATAAACAGTGGCCTGGAAGCTGGTGCTAACATGCTAGTCTTACAACATCTGATAAAATATAGTAAATGCTATCTGAATATATTAAAAAGTACTGATTTTGACACCTCTAGTAACAATTCTATCTACCTCTTCTATTTTTAAACAATTTCATCATGGTAATTTGTATTGCATCTGTTCTCTGCTATGCTTAACATACAGGTGAAAAGAACAACAGCAATCAAACAGCTGATATAAAGCTATCAGTACAATCTCAGTTATAAAGGCCTTTTATAGCAAATTTCAAAAAAACCCAATAATTAAATTATAGAAGTAAATGGTCAAATGAATTAAATACAACATGGAATTTTCTTTTTATACCTGATGACTGGTTTTATTTTTTAAAGAAAACACAAAAGGTTTAATCTATCTGGACCACAGTAAAACTTCTGTGGAAGAGCCACATGGGGAACTAGTTGTTAAAATGAAGAAAGCAGGGATTAGAATAAGAGCTAACAGACCGCAGGAACCAAAGGGAGATAAAAAGGGCAACACAGGAACTATAAAAAACCTGAGGTATCTGTATTGAGACCAGTCTCATTTAACAAATTCATTAATACCTAAAATCACAAAAAAATAAGAGTAGATTAATGACATCGGCTAGCATGAATAACTTCAATCTTCACTAAGCATCAGCAGCGAAGATTTGAGATGATAAAAGTACTGGAGCAATGGTTGTTGAGGGGGTTTTGTATTCAACAGTAGTCTGTACATCTGTACTTGGAGAAAGAGAAGGGGGCAGGATTATGTTTCCTAAAAGCAAATTCCTCTTGAAGATTTTTGTCTGCACTGAAAAAAGTCTGACAATTCCTTGCCTAAAGAAGTGGAAACCATCTGAGCCTTCTTTGTCTTCTCTGCGGAGAAAAAAAATTACAACTGTGATATGTTGCTTGCTGTTTTCTCTATAATCATGAAAAAAAAAATCCCATTAAAGACATCATGAAGCTGTCCATAAGCCAGATCATAATTATAAGCATGGCATTGTGGGATTCCTCTGTCCTTGATCTTTGTAACCACTTTGCTAATTTGACCGTGAGATGTTTTTTCTTTTGTTTGCTTTTAAAGAACTCCTCCTAAAAATAGTTTTAAATGTAGTGGAAAAAAAACCAAAACAAAACAAACAAACAAACAAACAAAAAATCTAAAGGAATCAACTCTAGGATGACAGAGCCAGTACAGAACAAAATATTTTAAGAGTCAGCCACCAGGCAATGATAGTGGTAAGAACAATTAAGACAATTCTTGCAGAAAGGTGATCCAGTATATAAAATGAGGCACAAAATGGAAATGTTAAAAAACAAGTTTAGAGCTGACTCAACTTTAACGCAAGTTACAGCCAAAAGCATGAAACAGAGAGGAAAGGCAGCTCTAAATGAAAGTGCTGTGTCATCAGTGATGATTCTGGAGCAGCTCAGGTCCTCTCAGACATCATTATTGGGCAATACCAACCATTAGCCAAGTATTTTATCAAATAGTAGAGAAAACAAAAGACCCCCTCAAAGCCAGGTAGAGTAGGCTGTTATCCTGATTCATGGTGTCTACTGACAAACTCAGGATCTTTAAAAGAGCGTAGTGAATAATCATAATATCCTGTAATACTCTGACCTATTAAGTACGATCATAAAACAAAAAGTTATATTGATTTTCTAGCAATATTTTGACTTTCTGTGTTCTTTAAAAGATCTACTTTTAAACTGAGTCCATCGGAAGATTTGTTTAGAATTTGAGGACTAGACACTAATTATTCAGGACTTCAGATTAATTAATTTCAACTTCTACAGTCCGTTCACTTCTCTCCCCTTAGCATGTGCCTGTAGTTTAAATAATGTTTGATTTCACTGTGAAACAACTACTTTCAATAAAGTTTCCAAAAACTACAAAGAAAGCAGCAAAGAACACTCCGACACATTTTCCCCTATATTTTTATGCAGAAACACTCTTACTAGCACTCAGATCTGTTAAATCCATCTCATATTTGGTTCACAGTGAAAAGAAATGAGCTGAAACTGTAAGTTTGTGCACAATACAAGTCTTTGTGAACATGTGATCTCTTCACCAGTACCTGCTTGCCTTCCCTTGCTGGGCAAGTTGTTGAGCTAGTCTTTGTTTAGCCAGGTTTTGTTTTACGCTCTGTTGCCAGCTTTAGGAGGGGAACCACATCATGATTTGCTTGTGCACAACATCAAGTAAAATAGCAGTTCTGCTCCAGTCTCTGAGTGACAGGTCTTTTTTGTCATATATTCTCAAGAAGGGAGAGCATTATGCAAATATTAATATTACCACCACCACTCACACTGAAAAATAAAAGAACACAAACCTTATTAACCAATGTCATTGCATAAACCAGCAGCTCAGTATCAACACCATCCTTCTCCTCCAGGATCTCCATGATATTGGACCATGGCTTGGCTCCTAGAAGTAAAGCAGAAACCATTGCTGAAGGTGATTAAAATGGAAAGGTGTTGCTTTGACATTTATCCAAGAGGTAGTACAACTTGGATTCAGGCAACCAAATGCAAGACCAGCGAGAAAAGATAAATATCTCTACCTTCCTCTACAGTCAATGGAGAGTTAAGTCAATAAGGTCTGTGAAAGCTATGAGGCATCCTAAACCAGAGATCTAAAATATGTTGAAAGGAGTTTTCCTGAAAGAACCAATTTCTCTGCCTTGATGACGCAGGAAAGTCTGTTAACTCATTTTGGTGGACCTCTAAAATCAGATGAAATCATTTTCACTCCATGTATCATAGGTTCACAACAACAAAAAACAGATAAATCCAACCCAAAAGCTACATGCTATTTTTTCCAGTGCATTTGTGCATATATTCCTAGCAATATTACAAAGTTATAGAGTGTTAAGATAAGCTCCTCTAACAAAAAAAAAGTACAGAGAACCATAGTTTCCCACAACTACAGGTTGAGTGTATCAGATAAAAAATATCAAATGAAGAAAAAAAAAGTTGATTCTTACTCAGATTTAATGAAAATCTGCTTTACATATCCTTCAAATATGTTTACCTCACTTTTCCATTACGCAAAGTAAAATCTGTGCTTCTAATATTGACACATTTACTTTAGGTTGCCTCATGCCAACAGCAAAGTGGCTTAGTGGATTTATTGTGCCTAAGAAGTCAGACAGGAAAATGCCAGTCAAACTCAGGATAATGTCTTGTGTGCAAGGTACCTTCTAAAAACATCCTATTTTATTTGGCTAAAAGGCAAACGGATACATTTGCTAAAGAAAAACCCATAAATATTTTATTTTAGAAAATTAAATTGTTAAAGTCTATAATTTAGTGTTTTGTTTGGAATAAGGCTGAAGGTCAGAACAAAACAAATCAGAAAGCTAACCCTAACTTAAAGCTACTCAATTTAATTATAGAAATTCTTGGCAGAAACACTTTGTATTCAAAACAATACCAAGTTCATTGAGCCAAAAATGTAGACTCTTCTAACAGGCTTCATCCCTTCAACGCATTGAAAATGGTGGCTCTTTGAAAATAATCAGGCAGCAAAATGTACATGTGTCATCACAGCAACCTATAGCTGACTGATCAGTGACCCTGAGGTCATGGTTCCTATAATGACAGCCATTGCTTATTCATGCTGATACTGTGCAAGTGTGCATGCACGCAAACATCCTGCTGTACAGACATCAGTCCCTGCCAATTGAAGATCTCCATTGTCAAAGTGCTGGCAGTGTGCTGTGTGAAAAGTGTCCTATTAATGAGCACACAGCAATATTTCTCCTTTTATTTTTTCTTTTCCTCCCTTTTTATTAAGATATTTTCTGATCTTTATTACTGAAAAATATTAATACTGAATTTTCATTGTTAATACTGAAAAAGCTTCCTTATCTCAAGCAAAATCAAAGCAGAGGGGATTCATTCTCACACCCCAAAACATATTCATGATCAAACATTAATTGAAGCACATTGTTGTGTGGAGAACACACTCAGCACCTCTTCAACAGATTCTTTATATTACCAGACATTTTGTGCAGCACATGTTCAAAAGACATGTGGAACAAATTCACTGAACTCACAAATGATATATGATCAGCAAGAATGATATCCTCACTACAAAAATGTCTTCCTGTGGTTTCTAGCAAAAAATAAAAATGGAAGAAAATAAGAAAAACAAAATGGTGAAACTATGCGAGTGTGACCTATAACAATGCCATTTGAAAAAAGAAAAAAAAGTTGCAAATAACACGAAAAATTAATTACTAAATCCATGTTGCATTAGTCGGTGAAAGTCCTTCTAGGAAAGTATGCCTTTATTTTGCAGACAGTTTTTATTCTTACTGGCATCCTGTTTTGTTTTTTAAAGATGGTATTCTGATGTTTTGATTCTTTTTCCTGGATGTCTCTGTATTTCCCCATTACTGGAGTCTCCTTGCTCTTTGCATGCAATGATGACATACAATTTGCTCTACCCTCTCTGTTTCAGAACATATTTTAAAATAATTGTTTATTAGGCAAACCTGCTAGTGACACAGACCCATAACACCCCATCCACCTTTCAAAAGCTTTTATTAGGATGCTGTTATTTGTCGTAGGTCATCTCCAAAATCCAGCCTTAAATCTGAAATTCTTTATCCACTCCTCAGCTGCTGTCAATAGGAAGCAATACAATGACTTTTGTGGAGCTACTCCAGTTTGTAGTGGATGAATTCTTTCTTTGGAAAGGCTATTTTCCTTACTGTGACTTCAAGCTGAATAGCCAAGGAATGAGCATGAAATTAAGAATCTGTCCGTCTGCTTATCCTGGGGATGAGGCAGTTCTGGGATGAGGCAGTTCTGGTCTGGAAGGTGCCCCATGCTTGGGTTAATATTCCTTGCTTCTTACACTAATGAGAAGCTATAGTTTCCAAACTGTAGTCTGGACAGTACAGAGCGTGGCCAGATCTAGATCAAATATCTGCCCTCACCCACTGTTATGCCCTGAGGCTTGGTTTTCCAAATACATCTGTCCTGCAGAATTGCACCTTAAAGGTGGGACCAGAGGCTGGAATCTACCTGTAAAAGTTAATTTCCTATGCAGCACTTCTTGTGCAAGAGGATGGCACAGTTAAAAAGCTCCTTTCAGGCTGCATAGGAAATCTTTGCAAAAGATACCTTTGAAAATCATGCACTAAAAAGTTAGTATGGACTAACTAAGTAGTTTCTACTAACTAAGTAGAAATTTTTCTAAACTCATAGGTTGCTGTAGGGAAATAAGGATGCTCACATAAGAGATATAAAAAATATGATGCATTTTTTCCCCTCTTCCTTTAAAAGGATATTTGTACTGTGGAAAATATTAAAAGCTCTCCAATAAAAGATGGGTTTCAGATGGGTTTCCTCTTAGGAAACTGGAACCCAGAGCTTTTTAAAAGCTCCAGCTTGCCATTATCCTTGTAATAGTCAGAATATTGCAAATTTTGAAAAACATGAATGTAAATCTGAATTTTTAAATGCACATGTATTTCTAGTAAAAACACAAGTCCATTTAATGTTCCTATGGTAAAAAGTTTGTTTCTAAAAATTAAGTCTAATTAAACTTATGCATGCTGGTCCTTAGAAAGTTCAGCCTCCAGCCTATCGTCCCCTCCTGTCCACATGGTGAAAGCCTGCCGGTGTGGAAGCGCACCTCTTTTCCCTGAGAGCAGACTGTGGTTTTCTTGTAAGGTTATGACTCCCATGAAGGAATGGAAGTAAAAATCAGCAGAGTGTTGAAATAGACTCACTGCAGGAAAGCATGACAGGCTGGAGATTTTTTTTGTGCATGTTCTCCTGCCTTCTACTGGAAGGAAGGAGAATTGTTCATCTGTGTTTCACAGGCTTCTCACTGTTAGCTATTGTCCTGAGTACTTTGATAGGAAGACTGGAGCCCTGAACATGAAAAACATGGAGCCCTAAACCCAGAAAAGCTAGGACCAGACTACAACTACATGTGAGGACCAACGGGACTGATGGAAAGAGAAATTGGCTCTGTTTGTACTCATTAACTCATACAACACCTGCCTCTAGTTGTCATAGGATGCTGAAACATTAATATTCAGTTTTGCAAACATGTATGAATCTTGTATTTGTGGCTATTTAAACCTGTGTGAACATAAAGCCTTGCACATGCCTATAGGATCAGCCTGGCAATCTAACCAGATGGTAAGAGGAAGGAGAAGTGGACAATTGGTAAGGCAGGCCCTTTACAAATAGTGCAGCCACCAGTGGGGCAGCAGCAATGTTATTCATAAACTCAGTCACCAGCCTTTCATCTTGATACTCAAAAATGCTTGTGAAAAAACAGCCCCAGGGGATCTGGTGGAAAGCTAACCCTGCTGCCCAGATCCCCAAGCACTGTCCCTGTGCACTTCCACCAAAAAGACACCAAATTCCTCTGTGGCTGTGCAACAAGAGAAAAACAGAGAGCAGCTGGGGAAATCAAATTCTAAATGGAAACATAACTAGAAGCTACTTCTTATTAGATGAGGACCATGCAGTTATTTGCTTATGAGCTGCTTGTTTCGGACAGCAGAGCAGGCACATCCACAGATCTTTGTACTTTGGTTTACATATGGATGTGGTCTTGCATGGAAACCACAGATGGGATCACTTTGAAAGTGGGCTGAGTTATTAGGGGTATCTTTATGTTAATCATGTGTGGTACACATGTTGAGGAATTATGTCATATCTCATCACCTTGTATGTACATGAAATATTGGAATTTTTTCAAAGCAGCACTAAACTTGATTATATACCTGGGAGATTTATTGCCACATTTCAAGAAAAGGCACATCACTTTTCTTCCTCTTTATTTCCATTACATTAAATCAGTCGTTAAGGGCAGCTACTCCTCAATTATAAGCTACTAATTTCTAAGTGGAATTTACAAAAATAGCACTTCCACAGCTAACAGGGGTATTCTGTTGATGGCCTACAAAAAGAACCAAATATGGAATAAGAAAAAATAAATCCCTTTTGTAGCTAAGCATAATTGCTCATAAAAAAACAAGGGTATTTGGGGATAACTTATTTGGGAAAGCTCATGACAGCTCAAAGGTATGGGAAGCTTTCCCTTCTTACTCTTAGGAATCACCTATGCAGCTTGAAGCATTATTTTTTCCCCCATTTTCTTTGTTGGTAGGAAGTTGTTTTATTACTTTAGGGCACTGTAGTGTCTGCTTGAGGCTGTTCTACAGCTACAGGAGGGAGGGCACAGTGCACATGGTCGTGTGTTCGGGGTCCTGCTTTCTCTCTTTTTTTTCCTAATGAGGTTTAGTAGCATGCAAACAGATGGTAATTTGAACAAGTTGAAAATACAGGGCAAGTTCAGAGGGCTTTGGAAATACTAAGACTGGCTGTAAAAATAAATTATAGAACTCACAATTACATGAAAATTGTAACTACATCTCTGTTTATGGCATTGCAAGGCTTAAGGGTTTTAATTCAAAACAGAAAGCCAACGTGAGGAGTCTACCATTCGAAGTGTTATACTTTTTTTGAATTCCCCATCTGCTACCCTGCATAGGAGACCTTTTTTTGTTTTTTTTTTTTTCCCTTTCTTGTAGTGGAGAACAAAATCCAGCCATTTCCTCCTAATTCCTGGCACCACCTTTCACCCACACAAATTCAACACGGAGGCTGTCGCTCTGCGGAGGGGATCTTGCTTTTAACCCCCCTGTGCTGGAGACCACAACAGCGACTCTCGCAACCTCAAAACCTCTCCTCGAGGCAAAGGGATGGTTTGCATCAGCAGAGAGTGCCCTGGGAGCTTAGCAAGAGCTTTGCGGAAAGAACAAGAAAGGGCCATTTTTGTTCTATTTATTTGTAAAAAAACATAGTATACATATTCAAGTGTTTTGCATGAGCCTGCAGGGTAACAGATTTCACAGTAGAATATCTGCTCAAGGGCTTTATTTTAATGTAACAACAGATGGTTTTGTTTTCACTATAAAGCCTGTACTATTACTGACCTCGTCTTTCTCTTCAAAGGGATTACACTGATTAGATATCGTTTTCCCTTCTAAGTCAGACTGCTGCTTTCCAGAAGGCAGAGAAAGATAGTTTGGCCCATGAGAGCCTCCGGAGTGGGAATAGGGTGCTTGGGGGTGCAGGGAAGCAGAGACAGTCACTACCGTGTAGAGGGAGGCAGCTGGGTCTGTTCAAGTTTTCACTCTTCATTATTCCACTATAGCTAATTCTCAGAAGTATCTCAATTTACATGAATACTTAAAACAAGCTTTTAATTAAGAAATCAAGGGTATGAGACACAAAACAGGCATCATGACAGTAACACTAGCGTCACTGGAATCAATGACTAAACTCTTCCCTGACCTCAGAGGTGCTCAGACTTCACATTCCCCCTCCAAATAAGGCCACCTACCTCTCTTTTCATCCACCCTGGACACTGCTTGGATTAGCAGCGGTGCGTTCGATTCGGTGTACTCCACAAACACCAGCAGCAGCTTCAGCGCCGTCTTTACCACGAGGCGGAACTGGAGGAGGAGAGGAGAGGAGAGAGGGCCTTGTCAGTCCGCACACCACAGAGCTGCCCGGGCGCAACGCAGGGCACCACGCGAGATTCAGGGGCAGCAAATTAAGAGCTGCTGGCAGTAGTAGCACACAGACAGAAGAGAGGAAGATGTGGAAGGCACAAAGAAAACAAATGTTGACAGCTGGCCAAAAAGTTCATTTGGCGCGCAAGGTAAGCACCAGAGGTCAATGAATACAAAAGTTTGACAGTGCCACAACTAAAAAGAGGTCCAACATGAGGTCCTACACATCCCTCCTTTGGGCTTTTGTTCAAAGTCTGACGTACACCTAATCTACCGAACAAAGAACACACATAGTCCTCTATTACTCAGCAGAACATTTATCTCCCATTTTCGCTATGAGCATTTCATATCCTCACATTTCTGTATGACAGGATGATTTTTTTTCTTCATGCTTTATTCTCTTCTTACAATGTTACTGCTTAATGGTTAAATGATTAAGTGGAATCACGACATATGGAACTTGGGAGAAAGAGTATTTATTCTCCAACTGTCCCACCTTGTCACAAAATGTGTGACTTAACAGAATTGAGCATTCAGCTTCTTAAGTTTTCAAATTCAATTTTCGTTCATTTCAAACTCATTTTGCCATTCTAACTCATTCCCATCTCATTCCCAGGAGCGTGAGTTCAGTAAAGACTCAACATTGCTGTAACTGACCTACTGAAAATCAGTGGGCCAACACTCCCAGTTTTACTCTAGATCTCCCACTCCCAGATCTTCCAGAGAGGATCTTTTCACTATGAGATAATTTTCAAAGTGCTGACTAAGATATTTTCAGGTATGTGTTCTGCATGATTACATGTGTGTAAGAAAACTTAATTTAATGGGATATTTGGAGTTTTAAATACAAGATAAAAATCAAAGAGGATGACTTTTTAATAGACAAGGCTCTGCATGCCCAGTTGACAAGAATGTTATTGGAAAATTGATTCTTGGTTAAACCTGTTGGTTTAACTTGGTTAAAGTCACTCTAATTTATGGATTTAAAGCCAAATAAAAGGGGATATATCACTGGTCTCTGAAACACAATTTCAAGTCTTCTGGGATTGTCACATTCTGGAAGAACAAGTATTTTTAAGTTTATCCGCTGTTTCTGCTATCCTATCCTGCAACAAATCTATCCAACAGCTTTTCAGATTTTTAATAAGACAGTTACAATAATTTTGTCATTAGTCTCCTCTTTGTCACCAACAGATACATAAACAGATTTTTAAATCTAATTTAGGACGCATTCAGACACAGATGAGCAGCTCACCAGAAAATCCCTGCCTTTGTCTCATCACATTAAGTTGGTAGGCAGTTTGAAGCAGAAACACCTGCCCATTAAAATGTCTCTCTCAAAAGAAAGGGGAAAAAATACATTACCCTGTATTGCTACATAGCTTCAGGGATGTATATAGTTTCTGTCAGTATTAGCTTATTCCCATTCCCTCAGTTTCACAGTTCCTTGACATTGCTCTCCTATAAGACAAGGAATCACTACCATTTTATAGATGCACTTGAAGACAGTAACTATATCTATATATTTGGAACAAACTCAAGCACAGCAGCTATTGGTTTGTGAGCCAGTGTGTTCACATTGCAGCTCACAGAGATAATACCTGAGCTCACTTTAAGCTAATCAACCAAAATGCATCTTGTTGCTAAACATGGAGTTTACTGTGAACAAATGACCCATGTACTTCCCTAGCTTTTTAGGCCACTCCCACTTGTGCTGAATTGAGCTTAATGGACTGTGATGACACTACCAGCAATGCAAGAGCTTCCATTGTTAAATTTAGATTGTTTCAGACTTGATGTATCATCAAATCAGCTACTTTGGGGGCTGTCTGACAGGAAATCCCAGGGACATACTTGATCAGTTCCCCCAAAATGCTGAACCTATTCTGCAGCTGTACTGCAGCAGGAATACAGTACACAGGCTAGTCACATTAAAGGAAATGTGACCATGATGAAACAAGGCATAATTGTACCTTGGAAATGCAGTGCTGATACATCAACAAATCACTTCGCCATGATTGCACAAGACATTTCCTTGGCCTCCCAATATAACATGGCTTCTGTTCTACAGCGACACTTCCCTTAACAATCAAGGTCAACTGTTTAACAGAAGATATTTGAAGAATGTCGAGAGAGTCTATGCTTGTTTTGGAAAGTCACAAAGCTATCAGATTACCCTAAACAATTCTAATATTAAGATCCTGCCCAGACAACCATCTGTGTTATGTACCATCTACAAATCTAGAAAGGAAATTTTGCTATTCGATATCACTTTTGATGGTCCTTAAAACTTTAAGGCATGGCCACAGGGCAACAACAGGATGTATTTACATATGAGTAAACAGTAAAGCTCCATATGTTTCCATTTGAAAACAATCAGTGAGAGATACTGGGCTCATGGATTCTTTTTGATAATCTTCCTCTCTCCCTGGAAAGCAAGAAGGACTTTCCCTAATACTGGTGCTCTAATGCTTGTTTGCAGCCATCCCAGGTGCCCTAGGAAGCAACTAGGCCCCTGTTCAACTTGCAGCTGTCACACTGCAAAGCTTGTAAAGCCTCAACACACTGCAACCCAACCGAGATTCAAGCCAGTTGACAAATACTTGAGTTAGTTTTGTGAAGCGTTTTTGAGGGGGGCTGATAGCAGCATTAAAATCCACAAGGCAACTACTCCTTTAGTTCAAACAGGACTTGATGTTTTAAGAGACAGGAAAATGCTTTGCTATCTTGGAAAAAAAATTCTAGTATCATCACTTTGAAAATATTTTTTGTTGTAAGCAATTCTAAATTTCCACCATAAATATTAGTACTGGCTTTTTGTTAAAAAAAAAAAAAAAAAAAAAAAAGTAGGAAAGACTTACTGATGCAATATATACCAATACATACTGCAGTATATACATCCACTGGCTCAGGAAAGTGGTGTTTTAACAGCTCTGAGATTAAATCAGGATTCTTAAATTTCTCTATGTTAAGAACAAAATCTTTTGTTAAGAAAGCTATGAGGGCTGTCATATTACATTTTTGTGTCACTTGCAAGGTAATTTAGAGACAGGAAATGATGTTAGTGTCTTCTGGCTAAGGACAAAACAGACATCAATGTAAAAGGAAGGAGAAAAATTATTAACATTTTCCCTTTGACTTGTTTTACTTGTTACACAGTGGAGTCTGGCAGCCCCTTTCCATTTTATCTCTTTATATTTAGACAATTGGAAATGTGTTACAGATCCAGCCAAACAGACTACACAACGGACGGCAAAATTAATGTCCCAAGGAAGGGCTTGTCCCAACTGTTAAATATTTGCTAGGAAAAGCTGAAAACTTTACAAGGAATGCTGTCAAAAGGTTCATTAGTTTAGAGTCCAAAGCAACATTTTTTAAGCAAAGATTTTAAAATTTAGGAATATTAAAGAAAAAGCAAAATTCTGTAATACTCACTGTTTCACTCAAGGTGATACAGTTGCTTTAGATTCATATTACTCAAATTTAAAGGAGAAAAGGGCATTGAATTTTTAGCTAGTCTTACTAGGACCGAATCATTTGAAGTCTGATCTAGATGTTGACTCTGTCTCCTAGACCTGATACTCAGTATGCTGATCTCATACACCTAGGCAGAACTGAAGGCAAAGAAATGTGACCAATTTGTGGCTGGTGACCAGAAAAAAATGAAAATTCATCTGGCTTGCAGAAACTGAAGATTCAGATGACTTTAAATCTAGTACTGTCTACATCGCATCTGAGTGTTCTCAGAGAATCTGCGACTTTGCGTGGTTCCATGTTTCACGATGGGATAAAACCACTGCTTATACATAAAAGGAGAAAAGATCCTTTTGGAATGGAAGAAAATTGCTGGTCCTGAAGTCAAACTCTAAAGAATATTGTCCTTACCAAAATGGGCCAGAACTTGGATTAAACTCTACTGTCTTTATTCAGGTGAACCCCCTACTCACACCCACAGATTTAAGACAGCCCTTTGGAACCACGTTTCAGGATGACTGGGGACAACCTCCCCTCAATGTTTGCATGAAGAGGAAGCAAAAGACAGCTAGTTTTAAGCTGACAAAGCTGGTCAGCTTCACATGAAAACTTTCTTAGAAAAGTAAACAGATAATCAAGGAGGTATACAATTTATATTCCCAATCTTCTATAGCTGCCTGGAAAATACATCTTATAATTTTTAAAATAAAACCATTACTATTATGTGTAACTGTCTTTTCTAATATGTTTGCACAGGTGTGCAAACATATGCCACATTCTCAGATACACCACAAAATGTAACATTGAAGAAATGGTAGCAAATAGGTCTACTAATTATTCCATATTCTTACTCCATACTCAAGGTTATTATCCCTAGATAGAAATGCAAATTTTCCATTTTTATATATATGACATAAAGAGATGAAGAAAGAAAAAGCTTATGTTAGACCCAGAATATTCCAGGATAAATAGAAGGCTAGAATAGATCTTTACCATACAATCAGAAAAGACTATACAGTATTAGCATTATAGTCCTTACTTGGTCTATTCCCCTGTCAGTGAAATCAACACAACTGCGAACTCTAGTTACTCTAACAACAAGAGGAACTACAAATTAATTTCATTCTAAAATAAGTCAAAAGCTGTAATATAAAGCATATTATACATTAAAATGGACAGATGGAACAATTCTGGATTTCACTACACTCAGGGAACAAACTATTCAAAATACTCTTTCTGATGCAATTTATACTCAAGTCTAATAAGTGCACGAGATTAAAGTTGTGGATTTCTTTTTTTTGTTTTTAACTGATACAGCTTCTGGAGAGATCCCTTCCCTTGTGCATGCACAACAAAGAGGTTCCAGACAAGCTCAGTGCCTAAATATAAATCAAAGCACGACTGATAGATAAAACAAGGGGAAGCACAAGGTATCAAAGAAATGGTACTGATCAGCCTAAATTGTCATTCTCACTTAAGTGTCTATGAGTACAAATCTATTTTGACCGGACTGCAACATGCAAAGTTTTTGAGGCTACGTGTTCGTTCTGTTAGCAGTTACTATTAATTGTATGTCTTAAAATGTCCAAAGACAGTCTGTCCAGAGCTTAAAATATAAACTCCATGATCAGAAGGGAGATCCTCCTTTGAGCAGTATAAGTAAGAAAGCAACCATCTCACACCTTTTCCCTGCAATACAGCAGCTTCTGAGCTTATGATGTCTGGAGTCCCAAGTCTGCTTTTTGAAAATCCCACTGTAATTCCCCAAACACTTCTTAGTAAGTACGAATCAACTGTAAACTGAATCAACTGTCCAGCTTGCAGTTTTGAGACACAACTGTATTACATCCTTTGGTCAAAGCTCTTCAAAAAACATTATAGACCATAGGCCTTTTAAATTTCACAGGATAGGAAACTCAGGCTTGAAACAAACCAACCAACACCAAAACAACAACTTAAAACTGGATTAAAAGAGACCTGGACATAGGTCCAGATCCAACTAACACTCTACACACCCAAGCCATCTCTTGTTAGGGGTCAACAAACCCAATTCCCTCTCCTCACACATTGTGCTCCAGCCCCCTAACCATATTGGTGGGCCTCCACTGGGCGCACTCCAGTATGTGAATGTCCTCTTGTACTGAGGGCCCAAAATGGGACTCCTAACGTCCAGATGTGATCTTCTGCTATGCTCTCACTAGTTCAGCCTTGAATGCAGTTGACCTTCTTTGACATAAGGGCATACTGCTGACTCAAGTTCAACTTAATATGCTCTTATTCATAATTGATAGACAGAATTAAATGGTGTGATCCTAAGAGGCAGGTGTATAACTTTCATTGAGTTTTAAATTGTATTACTGGGACTCAGTATCCTTGAAGGATATTCTTCAAGGAAGAATTCCAGGCAAATGAAGACAAGAGGCAGAACAGGAAGAAGTGTGAAAACAATCAGTTAAAACCTAATATGAGAATATGCAGTCCTAACAATATTTATCTCGGGCTTGCAGTATAACTGCCAAGGCCCTCAAAAATAAGTTTGATGACATGTTTAGTTTATCTATCAAAAAGTTAGATATGCATAAACAAAAAAGCACTGAGATTCTAACAGAATTTCTTACAATCTGATATGTTCCATGTATTTCTGTCTCTGTCTTTGCTCAGATAGATGACTCAGAATAAGCTTTTCATTATATGCCTCTGTATAAAACTCATGAGAGCAATAAAATTAAAGTTGAAAAAAACAAAACAAAACAAACAAATAAAAAAACAACTCTATAGTGGAGCAGGGATGAAGAGTGCCTTCAAACATTTACAAATTCTATGTTGGGATACAATTTGTGTTTATATCCAGCTCTTTGGCTTCCTGTCATATTTGGTGTTGCTCAGAAAGTGGTGTTGCCCACCTTGTAAAACTACATATATGCATACATGTCTTCACATGCCTACAAAAAGATCCGCACACACACCAGAGAAGTTTACCTGGTCATCCTGTTTTACACAGCTTTTTCAGACAAATGTGCATTTTATTGCCTTTTTTCCCTCTTCCCTTTCTTGGAGCACATATTATCTTGGAAGGAGGGTATAGCAAAGCTTGTTATCTACCTGCAAAATAACATGCAGCTGCATGCTTTGTGTCTGTCTGGCTCTGTTGTTTCTCATGAACTAGCATGTCTGCTTACCTGCCTGGAGTTTTTTTTTGTTCTCTGAGCTTTGGCAGAGAAGATGGAGAAAATTATTTAACCCTCAAATTTGAGCCTTTTGTTTAATTAAAAAAAAAAAAAAAAAAAAAAAAAAAAAAGTGCCTGAAATTGCAAGGAAAACATCTCAAAAAGTGATTATGATTAATAGTTTAGAGCAGGAAGAAGTTGTAACATGGGATCAAATTCTGCTAAAATTCTAATAAAGTAAATGTGGAAGATTTCAGCTTTACAAAAGCACAGAAGAGAACAATACTTGTTTCCTGTTGGCATGATTCCTCTCAGACTCTTTTTGCAGAGAAACAGATCTTTAAGTCCTACCAAATGTGCCCTTAATGGGTCATCAATAATATTTGCAACACTACAGGTTGAATTGTGAACTTCCAGGATTAAAACCTGCTCTTGCTGGGTGAGCTGCAATAAGTCTCACCATTGCTACAGGAAGGGTTACCATTTCTGAGGACTGTGTAGTGGCAGGGCTGCCTTGCACGAGCCTCTCAGAGTTTGCAAGAGTTTGAACACTGACATTGCTTTCCAAGTATATTTTAACTTTATCATTGTAAAAGCAACAGACTTTAAAACAAATGTTGTTTAACATTATATAAAATGCTTGCATTTCTCAAGAAATCCTCTAGCACGTTCCCCATTCCTGATATTACCCGAGAAAATCCAAAGAAGTGATATTTAGATGTTATTTTCATTATCTGCCTGTTTGCTTTAGCTTATTATTTGCTATCTGTTTACATAGCACAAGAGCCCTTAGGGTTGTGCTTCAACTTCAGCATTACTGAATTTGGCAAGTAAGAGCTGTCTGTTATATATGAAAGACCTACAGCGCAATCTTAGCTGACTAATAGTCTGGCACCAGGTGCCTATGTTTTGTGGCAGTTCTCAGAGCTGTGCCAATTTCTTTGTCTTCTTTCCCTGAAAGATAAAAATGTACCTTGAACACTTCTGTCTTTGTTTTCAAATATCTAATCTTGAAATCCTCTGTATAAAAGAGGGGGAGAAAGGGTATCTGGGTAAGGTTATGCTGGCATCCCTTTGCAACGCATAGCTTAGGTAGAAATTACGGTAGTTACTACCCATGAACCAGGATGTGTATAAAGCAGGAGAAGGCTCATTTTGCAATCAGACTGTCAGTGCTGGCTGCAGGGAGCAAATCACATGAATGACCTTTGCCAAAGATAATAATTTGCAGCTAAATCAATTTGGAAAGTTAATTTAACCCAATATCCTAGTATTTTCTGATAAATATCTTTTTTTTCTGACTCTGCAACTATGTAATTTCAGTATTTCATGAGTGGCTCACCCATATTTAAGCATCACATACACGTCTCCATTGCAGCTAACATCCTACTGGAACTTTTTCATGTCTGTGTGACAGAGACACAACTTGTCTGTTTCCAGCTAGCTGGGAACTCTGGAACTGTGGGCACCATCTCTGAGATGAAGACTAGAACTCATTTATTTCAGAAAGGGTTTAGACTTGACTATGCATGGTAAAGAATTGTAACTTTAACAGCAAGGATAAATAGTTTTGTAAATTACTCCTAATCTAATCATTAAATGATCCATGTGCTATATCCAGTAATATCTCAGTAAAAATGAGTGGGATGTCATATAGGTGTTTTAAGTACCAGGATTTTTACTGAAATATATTTAAGTTGACATTAATCCCTATTTTAGTATTCAGCTATTTTCTCTCAAATTTTCAAAGAGTGATGCTCTAAAAAAAGCAAAGAAACTGTTCAGTGCTTTGCATGTACAGAAATGGTAAAAGAGACATGTCAATTCTATGTGCTGGTAATCATTTACTATTTGACCATTTGGTCTTCTTTAGCTGTGCCACATCTCTCCCAGTGGTAGAATGTGAATAACATTATTTGTCCTGCTGCTCAGTGCGCACAATTCCTCTGAGATTGAAAACCCTATGGTGCAAGATGCTCCAAAGCTGTCAGGTAAGCAACAGCCTTTTAAATTCAGAATGTCGCTTTAAGCTTTACTCTGTGTGTAGCATATAGCGGTAGGAATGGCAGAGAGGCATGCATTTACTATTCTTAAAACTACATTTCTCTAAACTTTGCAAATGATTACAAAGACATTACTGGATAATGATTACAAGGTCTGCACACTGTTATATATGTGGGGTATATCTGTCACTTATCTGTGGTGAGATTTCTGATATCCAGAGAAAGAAAGGCATTAAATTCATCTGGCTTACCAACAAAACACAGAGATGAGCAAGTAGTGATTAGCTCAACAAGACAGAGGAGGAAAAAAAAGGGCTCATGCCTGGAAATGATTATTTACATCATTAATCACAGCCCAGAAGCAGATGGGGGGAAAAAATTATTATTTTCCTAAAAACATGCACCTCTGTGCATGTTATAGCAAATGTTTTCTAGCTTTTTCACACTATGGATCACAAAGTAAGATTGTCTTGTGAAGTCTGCTCCATTCACTTGCTAACATAACCTTTCTTTAGCTCATGTGAAACCATATTTTTGCAAAAAGAAAAAAAAAATAAAGGTACTATGAAGTATTTAAAGCCGTTTGAATGCAACTCAGGATCTGGAAACATACCATCTGACTAGTCAATTTTTCAGTAGTTACTGCAAGTGCATGGCACTTCCCTATTGACCCAGTTGCAACAGCTGAACAGTGTGTTCCAGTATTAAACAAGCATCACACTTCTATTAAATAAAGCATGCATTTCTGATGAACAGAATGAATGAAAACTGATCTTGTCTTTCTTGAACTCTGTGCTGATGAAACCTTTGCAACGGACACCTGGCAGCAGTGATAGTTCATGTTTTGATATTAAACAGATAATTAGATAATAAATATATGAAATGACTGGTAACTACAATTCCTTACAACGGATGAAACTGCAAACTAAAATTTAACCAATAAGTACCATTATCCTGATAACAGGAACTGTGTGTGCACCAAATTATGAGAAATATGATTAATTTTGCCTTAAAAAAAAAAAAAGAAAGGGCATTTCAGGCAGAGCTTTCCCATCATCCCTCTACACTGATGGATGAGAAGAGCCATGAACTATGCTGTCCTGAGCTGCTGTTCATTGGGCTGAACCTCTAGCAACAGGAAAGGTTGGGACAATGGCAGTTTCAACTACATCTTTTCCTCGGGCAGGACCAAGCTGATATTTCCTTAACTACATTCCAAAAATTGGAAGAGGAAACGAGGCTTCATGATCTCAATCTGCAGACTGGACTTCTCTTGATTCTCCTCTCTGGAACCTCTTCATTGCATATTACTCTAACTTTTCTTACGCAGCTCTAAGCTTGGGTTGTGAAGGTATCCAATGTAATTCAATGTCAATATAGACAAGACAAAAGACTTAAAAATTTAAAGAGAGGGGGTTTAGATAAGCAGTTAAAAGTTCAAAGTATTAAGATATATTACTGATGTGTTTTATTTATCTCACACTTTTAATTCAAGAATCTGAAAATCATTTTCAGTTAACGAAGCCATACAATAGTTCTATGAGGCAGGCAGGTGGCTCTCAGCAGTGACTATGTTCCTGCCTGTGAAAATCATCATTGTTAAAGTATGAGGCTTTACGCATTATTAAAGTAGAAGAAAACAGAAATACGAAAACTATCACAGTGCCTTCTCTCGCAGATTCCTTACAAGATTTAACCCACTCAAACATGACAGCCATGAAGAACCAACCTGGCCAACCTGGTTAGGAGGGCTTTAAACTAAGCAAGAAGGGGGAAGGGGAGTGTCACGCAGACAGGGCAGTCAGTACCATGCAGCCAAAGTCAGATGGCATCCAGCGGGAGTATGGTAGTGGGGAAGAGGGGATAGGAGACGATTATAGAGGGTCCTCTTTCACCCCTCCTGGGAAACCTGCAGGCTCCCTTACTTCCCTTAAATGCCTGTACACCAATGCGTGAAGCATGGGGAATAAGCACGATGAACTGGAGATCTGTGTGCGGTCCCAGGG
>VZSV01000072.1:399423-446931 GCA_013398735.1 Nothocercus julius
ATCTGCCCTATGAGGAAAGGCTGAGAGAGCTGGGCCTGTTCAGCCTGAAGAAGAGAAGGCTGAGAGGAGACCTGATCAGTGTCTATAAGTACCTCAAGGGAGGCAGTGAGGAGGATGGGGCTGGCCTCTTCTCAGTGGTGGCCACCAATAGGACTAGAGGAAATGGTCACAAACTGAAACACGAAAAGTTTCACAGGAACGCCAGGAAAGATCTCTTGACAGTGAGGGTGGCAGAGCCCTGGAACAGGCTGCCCAGGGAGGTTGTGGAGTCTCCTTCTCTGGAGATCTTCCAAACCCACTTGGACACAGTCCTGAGCCACCTGCTGTAGGTGACCCTGTGTGTGCAGGGGGGCTGGGCTAGATGATCTCTAGAGGTCCCTTCCAACCATAAGCATTCTATGATTCTATGAACACTTCATTCTTGCCCTTGTTCCCTTAGACGGCTGTGTTGTACCACTGCCCATTTGCTGAATACTTTTTCGCTATAATTATGAGGCCTCCTCTTTGATTTCAGACATGTTTGACAGAAATGGTAACTGAAATTCCTACTCAAATTGAGAAGGAAGGCAGGAAGGCAGGAAGGCAGGAAGGCAGGAAGGCAGGAAGGCAGGAAGGCAGGAAGGAAGGAAGGAAGGAAGGAAGGAAGGAAGAAAGGCCCAAATTTTTGTTCCTCTTAGTGAAAAGGCCTTTTCCACCCAGTACAAAAAGGAGCCAAGTGGAACGTTAATTCACACATAGCTTTAAACCAGATGTAGCATTATCTGTTTTTTGCATGCAGCTGGATAGGTGTGGGAAACAGTACCGAACTAATAATACCAAGAACATGAGGGATAGGAGGGAGAAACCAAGAAAGGAGGAGAAATAGGACAGCGAAGTCCTTCATTAGTTCTGTTGCTCACAGCTCAGCTTGCTAGAGCTAGTGGCCTTGACTACGTCCTGTTTAAATAATACGAAGGTTGAGGGCTCTAGGGGAAAAAAAATATTCGAGCCTCTAAGTATAGTGGAAAACTACTCTGTTATTACTCTGTGCTTTTATGCATGTAAAATTTGTTCTTTTCAACAGTTCCATTAAAATATACTCCTATTAAAAATCAAAACTATGTCTGGGTTTAAATAATTTAACCCGAAAACTCCTGTAAATTTAATACTATGGTTGGCTGTCCTTTCCTGACACTGTACAATCTCAGAGACAAAGTACTTCAAAAACACAAAACAAAAACACAAAACCAGAACAACCTAAATATAAATTGCATAGAAGTGGCTAAATATAACACATTAATAAAGATTCCAAACATATTCACTATACCATCTCTTTTTTCAAGAAAAAAACTATTAACAAGTTATCCTTTTTTATGCACCCTCTAAAGCAAAATACTAGTCGCTTGAACTACTGAAATAATAAAATTGATGAAAGAATACTTGTCATACACACAAAACCATGGAAGAAAAAGAACACAAGTGCTTCTCCAAAGAATAAATAATAAACACAAACTAGAGAAAGGCTATATATTCAACTTATTACTAGAGCCGTAAGACTATTTGTACTTCTTTGTAAGTGGAGACTGAAGATTTTCCTCTACTCTTAAACTTCTGAATACTACCAGGCATCAAAAAAAGAAAAACCTTCAATCAATGGTTTGACTGCAAAACCAGACCTGCTTGTTTATCCTTGGACTACTTGCCAAATGAAGTTAATGAATAAAGCTGCTTTGACCATATATACACATTGAAAGTGGTTGCATTTTTCCAGCAATCAACCATTTGTCACGGCATTCCTAATCTTAATGCTAAGGTTCATAATGTCTTTTCCTTAGGCTATATCCAAGGATTCTACTTTTCATACCCTCATAAAAAAGACTTTCCAGCCAGGAGAGTGCTCACTTTCTAGTATGACAAAATTACACATTACATATATATACATATATATATCTGTGTGTGTGTGTGTATTATATATATATACATTTTATAAAAATACATATTCAGATTTTTTTGAGGTTGACTTAGGAGTGGAATTAAATTGACATTCAACTTGCATGAAAATTCCCACCCTGGCTGAATATATATTTATATATAAAACAAATCTGTTTACTGTGAAATTAATTTAGACCAGTTTCTAACTTTCTAGCAAAGCAGGTTTTCATTCCATTCCTCTAACCATCACTATATGTAAGATTCAAGAAAAGAAGCACTTAGCACCTGAAGAAAAAGGCAGAACTATAACTTCTAAAAACTCTCCGTTGCTGGATGGATATCTTTTCTGAATTAATTCTCATGCACAAAAGACAACCAGAAGGATAATGTGTGCTGAATCAATGTATGCATATTCATACAGTTAACTTGTCCTGAATGGTAAAACTGTGCTTTTGAGATAGATACAATCTTGAGATCATTAATGCAAGCATAGAAAATAACATTAATTTCTGATAGAGAGCTGTAGTGATAATATGGTAATATAACTACCATCATATGTAATTTGTAGATTCACTAATTTGCCATAAAACATGTAAATATGAGCAGAGAGTAGCTAGTGCAACATTTCAGTACCAAAAATTTTTGACCAAGGAGAAATTTTTAGTAGCCATTGCAGAAAAGATGACTAGACAGATAGACTATGATTTTATGTAGCCTGTCACCTATATCCATCACTGTAATATCAGGGCATTTTCTAGCAATATTGATTACCCTGACATGCTTGTAATGTGGAATTTAGTATAGGTCCTTACTGAATGCCCTTACTGAATGCTATGTTTCTTTCCCCATTCCTCAAGGTTGATATGTAATTATCTGTACAATCACAGAATCACAGGACCTCTAGAGACCATCTAGACCAACCCTCCCTGCTCAAGCAGGAGCACCTACAGCACGGGGCACAGGGTGGTATCAAGGCAGGTTTTGAAGATCTCCAAAGGAGGAGGCTCCACAGCCTCTCTGGGCAGCCTGTTCCAGGGCTCTGGCACCCTCACAGCAAAGAGGTTCTTCCTCACATGGAGATGGAACTTCACTTTGTACCCATCACCCCTTGTCCTGTCACTGGCCACCACCAAGAAGCGTTTCGCTCCATCTTCTTTAGATTCTCTCCTCAGGTATTTGTACATATTGATAAGATCCCCTCTCAGTCTTTTCTAGGCTAAACAGGCCCAGCTTGCTTAGTCTTTCCTCATACAATAGATGCTCCAGTCCCTTAATCTTTATTGCTCTAGGCTGGACCCTCTCTAAAAGCTTCTTGTCCCTCCTATACTGGGGAGCCCAGAATTGCACACAGTACCCCAGGTGCGGCCTCACCAGTGCTGAGTCTCTAGAAAATTTGAACAATTTAAACAACGTAGAAGTAATCACTGGATAATTTAAGTTAGAACGGATCTCCAGAGGTCTTTAGTCCAACCACTTACTGTGAGGTCATACCAAGCTTCTCAAGGCTTTGTCCAGTCCTGTCCTGAAAACTTTTAAGGTCAAAGTTTGCAGAACCTCTCTGGGCAACTTGGTCTACTGCTCAAAAGTCCTACTTGTGAAAAAGTTCCTCATTCTATCCAGTCAGACCCTTTCTCCTCTCAGTTATGTCTACTGTCACCTGTTCTCCTGCCATGTGCTGCCATGAAGAGCCTAGCTCTGTCGTGTTGATGCCCTGCTCACAGGAACAGGAAGCTGCTGTTGGTTCCCCACAAAGGTGTCTCTCCTCCAGGTTGAACATGTCCGAGCGACTAATGCCTCAGCCTCTCCTTAAACGACAAGCACCCCAGGCCTGAACATCCCGGTGGCTGTTCATTGTTTATCAATATCGTTCATGTATTGGGGGTCCAAAACTGGAAACAATATGCTAAATGTGGTCTAATGCATAACAGCTTTTCTCAGTCTACAGGCTGTGTTCCTATTAATTTGGGCCAGGTAGCTGTTGGCCATCTTTGCTGCTAGGGCACACTGCTGGCTCAGAATTTTCTGCCTACCAACACCCCCAGGGCCATTTCAGCAGAACTGTTCCCCAGTCTGAGGCCATTCCTTCCCAGTTGCAGGTCTTTAAGGAATTACTGTATTAATGGTACTTGGAAAGGATCTGCCTCTGAACTCTGTGAGACCCTTAGTTCACCGTCTTCCCATACCGAGATGAAACTTGTTGAATGGTAATTCTTCCAGTGACCCTGTATTCTTATTTCCAATGTCTTTCTCCTCAAAGGCTTTTTTTTTTTTTTTTTTCTTTAAAAAGAAAAAATGGCATCAACAAGAAAATTGCAGAATAAGGAGCTGTGCAAAGGAAAAGCAGAAAGAACCTGTGGACTGATACAGCATCAACCATGGGACATTCTGCAGAGGGGAGAGCAACTGGAAGAGATAACACAGGAATGTCCAAGGAGCACAACTGGAAAATATCTTGGGTAGTGCTTACTGCATGGTGCTAGCCACATTAGACTTTCCCTCCCCCAAGGAAGTAGCAACATTAAACCTTTACCGACTAAAGGAGGCAACAAAGAAATTCCTTGAAATCCTCATGAAAATAGAAACATTGTGGCTTCTGGGGTTGCTAAACTCAAATCTAATTCACATCAGTACATGCTAGACACTTTTTTCTATGTCCAAAGGCCTCCATGACAAAAATGAAATGTATAAGGGGCCAGACAACTTCCCATTTGGTGAATTTCTGAGCTATGTGCTGACATCTCTCACATCACTAGCATTTAGAAACTTCATTTAAGGAAGTGCAAGCACATCTCAGCCAGCGCACTGCTGAAATAAGTAGCACAGCAATTTCAAGTTATTCCAGTTCTTCTTTGAATCTCTGAAGGACTGCAGTGTCCTTTACTGAGCATTGATGGGAATTTATGTCTCCTCCATTGAAATAGGACAGAGATGAAGATATTTTTATTTCTGGTTTTCATAAATGCTAGCTGGCATACAATTTCTGCATGTAGCTGGAAATAGGCAAAATTATGTTATGTCATTATAGCAGGCAAAGGTACTCTCTTATCACAGTGACAAGTATTCTGGAAAACATAGAGCAACTCAGGTTAAAACAAAAAAGTTCTGTGTTCAAAGAGAAAACGTATTTCCTCTATCCCAAACCACCTCTTTCCTCTAGCCTACATCACCCAAATCTGCAATATCCACTCCCAGTTGCTGCAGAAAATTATACAAGAATATAATCCGAAAAGATGGGTGATTCATTTAGAGTCACAGGAAGGAGAAGGAAGAAGAAGTATAAAGCACACTCATGTTTCTATGCTTAGCTAAGGCTAGGGCTTACCAAACCTTATTTGGGAGTTAATTCACACTCAGTTTCACTTCTGTTGCAAAGGTTGCAAATTTGGCAATATCGACTTCAGCTTCATTAACTTCTTTCAGAGGACTCTAATACCCAGTTTTATTATCGTGTCCAGCTCCTAAACCTAAGCATATTTGTACTGCTTCTTATAACTTCATCCTTTAGCTTTTACAGTTTCCTTCTGAACTAGGAGGTGCATATGTCTATTTACAACAGAAAAGGGACAAAAAGCCTGTGAGCGAATAAATGTGATTAAATTATAATAGCTACATAAACAGCATAAAAAAAAAGGAAAAAAAAAAGACCACCCCCACCCCTCGCTTCAGCCCTGATTTTCTTAATATGCACTTCCTTTACAAAGTCGGCATCTGCAACTCATTTTCTCTCCCCTCTCTCTCTCTCCCTCCTGCTCTCTCTCTCTCTCTCCATCCCCCAAGTATATATTGAAAAGGGTACTGGGGTGGAGAAAGGGTCATAAGGCTTTTTATTTTCATCACATAATGCCAATTACCCAACTTTGGTGTAACAGAGCAACTGTACATGCATTAAGATTCAGATGTCCACACAAATGCCCCTGGGAGGCACTCAAGGCTGGGAAAATCATTTTCTGAACTGACAGAGCCAGCAAGGCTTCTGTGCACACATTTATCTGCGTGCAAGCCTTTCTGCCGCCTGCCTTCCTGGACACCTGGAGGCGCAGCCCCCCGAGCCCTCACCTACAGACCAAGGTAACAGGGCAGATGGAGGACCGCAGAGAATCCTCTCAACTCCCTTAAAAAGGGGGCATTTTTGCCAAATACGCATCTTTAAAAGCATCCAGCAGCGACATAACGAGGTAACTGACATCAGACTCATGATGCCTTCTCTCTTCACTTTTGCATAGTCCTGGGAGTACATGCAGAACTACAGCAGGGTTTCCAAAGAACTGCGGAAGTTCACTGCGCAGCAACCATGCCAAGGGCAGGGGCATTTGTCAGAGTCAAGCAGGGGAGCCCAGATCTCGCCTCATTTGCTCCTTCTCAGTGGCCTGCTCTGACCCTGAGAACAAAACGTTATCTGACCAAGCCACTGCATAATCAGACGTGCCTTTCTTGGGATGTTAATACGCATTTCAGTTTCATTATCGTCAAAATTATTCCGCATCTGTGACTTGTATAATTTTTAGCCAAGTAATTGCCACGGTCATTCAAAGAGCTGGAGCCATGGAAGCATGAGATCGTAATCAGCAGTGATTTGACTTGCACCATAGCTTACTCTGGGCTGTCCTTTCAGTTTGTTGGGCCTGACACATAAGGAAAGGGGGAAAGAACAGAAAAAGAGGAAAAAAGGCATCCCTGAAACCGTTTCCCGTTCTCAAAGTAACCACAACAGATTACCAGTTATACTTCCACTTTCTGCTCAAGGCCGGAGCTAACTATAGTAAAAATCAATATATAAAATGATGCCCTAACAAGGGGCAGCAGTTCATGAAAGCAGTAAAATAAACTGCTTTGTAAAATGATCCTTTGCATTGCAGAAAGCCGAATTGAAATATGCTGTGGTAGCTATGTAATGTAGATGGGAATGGTTCCTATATATTTAGCCAAAAGCAAATGTAATTGCGATTTGACCATTTCAATTCAGTATAGTACCATTTCTGAAGAGTAACACTCTTGGCATTACTTTTTTTTTTCCTGCTTTTACAAAACATTTCAAGCTAGTCTCTCACAACACTCGACAAAGAACTTTCACTTAACCATCAATATGATTCCATAACAGAGATCAGAAGTACCATGGAGAAACTGTGTGTAGAAACAGTGGATTGAAAGATACTGCTACAGAGATGGTAGAAATAACTGATGAAAGTGGTTCCCTGTTTTCCAAGGTACTGCATATGCACATTTCCAAAAGAAAGAAAGTCTCAAGATACCTGCAAATCATAATATTTTAGGTGTCCACATATGGATTTAGTTTTATAGTTCTTTGCTATGAAGAATAATTAAAATAATTTTAAAAAGTGTTTGTTTGTTTTTCCCAATGCTACAGAGTAACTTAAGGGTCCTGATAGTAAGGCCTCTGCTGTAACCAGGAAAATAACATCTCAGAACCTGGAAGGGAATGGATTTCGGTCTTGTTGCCAGAGATTTCCGTGTACTACCGCTGAATGGAAAAGTAAAACTGCCCACATGCAAAATGCCAAACTAAAAATCTTGGTAAGGAGAGAAAGTCCTACAAGTCTACTGTATTCCAGTCCGTTACAGTCTATTGTATTCCAACCTGCGCCCACAATATAATCCACAGGAAGACCAGGGCTGCTGTAACTCAGCATAGCTAATTACAAGTTATACTAGAAAAATGCCTCTTTAATTGTATCCCTAAATATATCCTGCCAGGATCTGGACAGCTTCCCACAAGGCTACATATTTCTAGAGTTTTTTATATCCACCTGCTTAGGATAGCCAGCTAAAGGTTGAAATGAAATCTGGATCCTGTATGGAATCTGGAGTGGAACAAGAGTAATGCCCTTAGGAAAGCAGGGGGTAACACCAGCTACTTTTAAAATCAGAAGCCAGCTCTTCTAGCACCACTTCTCCCAGCTACGCCCTCTTCAAGGGGCTCTGGCAATACCCTTCAGCAGGCCTTGGCATCTGGGGCCCCAGCAGCTTGGACTAACATCAGTAAGAGTGTAAGTAAATCTCAATGCAATTGAAAATGCTCTTACTCTGACGATACGGCTTGTATTGGCAACTCATGCTAGACATTAGCTGGAGTCGGCGGTGCATTATACTCAGCCCAGTAACATTTCGCTCTTGTCTGTCATTCGGCTCAGTTTATTCGCGCCCATCTGCGCCCAGCACTGTCTGCTAGGTGGTGCTGTGGGATGGTTTTTGTAGAGGCAGGGAAAGTGTTTTCCCCCATTTCTCACGGATCTTCTCATCTTTTTTCTTGTTCACTCTTTGCTGTAAAGCGTATGCTGATTCTCTAAAAGAGCCCGAAAAACGTTTGTGCCTGAAGTGTTCATATCTGTGCAGGGATGGAAACAATCTTGGATGAAGGCAGGAGGTATTAATATTTACTCTGAAGATTTCCAGATCTGCACTCTTCCTTTGGTTCTAGAGATACAGGATATTCAGGGAATCTTTTTTCTTTTTTCTTTTTTTTTCTTTAAATGGGATTTAAAATTAAAACAGACACTGGCAAATTGGCAGGATGGCTTAAAAGGAGAGGGTAAATCTAAAACTATCTGAAAGCCCAACGACGAGTGAAATATTGACCTTTTCCCCCATCCAACTGCAACCCATTTCCTCAGGGAAAGGCTTTAGAGGCAACCCCTTGTAATGGGAAGAAAATCAGAGGGATGCCTTTATGGCTTTTAGGCTTTCTTTTTTCTTTTTCTTCTTCTTCTTTTTTTTTTTTTTTTTTTTCTCTCAGGGCAGTAATACCCACAGCTCTGTATCCTAACTGTGGCAGTCCAGGGCTGCAGTAGACCAGGGCTGCCCAGACCCATTCACACAGACTGAGCTAAAGACCTGGAGGCAAACACAAGGCCGTGACCCTTATTTGTCCATCTAGAGATGTCCATCTGTTCCACATAACGCTGTGTCAGTTTAGCCAAAAGATGATGAATAATCTTAACTCACCCCCCTTCTGAGCAAAAAGGATTAAAAAAAAAAGAAAAGCTAAACACACACACACCAAAAAAAAAAAAAAAAACCCAAATGAGTAAATGTAGTATTCTTAAATCAGGTTATCAGGTGGTGATGTCAGGTAAGTCTTGCATTTGGCTTGTGGATTTTGGCTGGTGGCCCATGAGCATCAAATCTGAGGAGAATCTGGCTGTGGGCAAGCTGGACCATAAGGGGGAATACAGAAAGGAAAAGTGATCTGAGCACAGAGCACTGCAAACCACTGAGGGCTCCTCCAAAGTTTCACTAGAGGAGACACAGGGGAAAAAATATGATGAAACAGAATCCTGTTCGTTCTTTTTAAAGGAAAATAGGGTGAACAGAAACTCAACCCACAGAGGAGTAATCATTTTGGAGCAATTTCATACATCACTACTGGCTCGAATCTCCTGTCTCAGCTGACTCTCTGCCTCTAGATTTTGCAAGTAAGCCTGTATTTTGGAAAGTTCTGCTAGGAAAGCGGTCAAACTGTGAGTTGGGGTGGAATTGCTATTCCTCTACAAAAACTGAACAATGAGGTGTTTTCACAGCCACATATTGAAATCTAAAGTGCAGTGGACCAAAAACGCTTCTGAAGAGGATCCTTTGGTGTACTATTACTAAACTAAAGAAGGAAGGAGCTACTTGATGCTGAAAATAAAACAAATGTCGCTACAGCCTTTTAATGCAAAGAGGAAATGGAAAAATTTAAGGAACCAATCTATAAAAATTATGCATTGGCGGAGGTATTGGATGTAATTTTTGTATTGAAAAATATATATTTCTACTGAGCAATTTTTTTTTAATGGGGTCTTCATGAAGAAAAATAAACAGTGAGAGGAAGCACCTGAGTCCCTTTTTAAGTAGCTACAATCAGAGAAACCTGGAAGATGGACAGATAGTACACAGACAGACTAGACAGATAGGTCTAGTAGTGATGCCTTTCAGTGCATCATGGAATCAGCTAATGAATCAGCCCGTATGCTGGTAAAAATTCTAAAGCAGTTTTATGATGCAAACTATCTCAACTAGAGTACTTGGGGAAAAAATAAGAAAAAGAGAAGAGAGTAGAGAGTCTTTCTTTTGATCCTGATACTGATCTTAAGAAAAGAAATCGAAGTTCACACATTTTACCAGACAGCTTCCTTCCTAAGAGCTAAATCATATAGCCAAAGAGACCAATGTAAAATCTAAGAGGTGACCTTGATGAGTCCCTAGGGTAACAACCTTGTGAGGTGACTTTAGGGACCCATGCTGGTTGCGACTGAGAGACTTCCTTGCATGCACTACACACTTAATGTAAAGCCATCACATGGTTTCCATTTTTGACATAGCATATTTTTAATTATCAACCAAGTAGCTCCAGCTAGTAACTGCTGCTTTAAAAAATGACTATATCTAAATAAAGGAATGACAAGCATTTGTGAGAAATGCCAGAAAGAAAGATATGGTAACAATTAGTATTAGGTTCAACTTTCACCTGTGCATCTGTCTTTAGCGCATATAATCTGTCCCTCTGCTCCCTCACCATTCTCCCCCATGGCTATAAAATCAAAATACAGTTTTCCAGATGAGACATGGAGGTGCAAAGGGATTTGGAGACTGGTTCAAGAACGTGCTTAGAGTCCGGATTCAACCTGGGTCTCCCAATCTTGGGGGCTCCCTCTCTAGTTGCTGAGGAACTCTTCCAGCCAAAGCTACAAGCAAAACATTGATAAATTAATCACTGTGCAGGCTGAAATGTCCCAAGTCTGGTTTCCATGCTGGAATGCTGGAAAAACGCTGAATACCAGCTTCTTTCCAGTAGCAATCAGGATGCTACTACTGCACATATATTGGCCATCAGAAGGATTAATTTAAAAGGAAAAAGACAATGTTGTATTGACTAACACCACTGCTGTCTAGCATTGACTTTTCTAGCTACAAAAAGCTAGGAAAAAATCTGCACTTGGTAGCACTACAATAGCTGACTATGTACCAAAACTGCAGTTTTCCCCCAACTGATTTCCCCCAAGTTGATTTCTGTGTTTAGATATGCATAAATATCTCAGGGAAGCACAATTTTTGCATTTCATGGTCTGCATTATAAGTTTGGATTATAACCATCTGCTTTTTATCCTCACAGCAACTTTCTTGGAGTCCTTCACTCTTTTCTATCTGACTATGAATGGTTGCAAACCTGCTATTCTTCTCATTCAGGCAACCAGTTTTATAGCAAAAGACTCCCCAGCCTAGTGGGGCTTCAGGCATGCTGGAAAAACAGTAGGCTCCATTTGGTTTATTTGCATGCTGCCGTGATACAGACAGACTTCCATGCTATCTTCCCCTTTCACAGGAAGCCTGGATGAATGTCTGTTAGAAAATACTAACAGCTAACAATTGCTCATAAATGCGAACGATAACATATACATGACTCTGAACTTCTTTAATCAAAGAGACCAAAACAATTATAAAAGCTATCATTGATTTTATGACGCTTTTCCTTGTTTCACTAACTCTAGTGTAACATTTACTTGCTTTAACTCTAGTGTAACATTTACTTGCTTTTGTCTTTCTTCATGCCTTTCCTGTACAATACATCTGTGTATCAGTAAAAACGTACAGCATTCTCTGCATATACTTGCATATATTTCACTTGTAACTATCAGGACGTTGTCTCATATACATTTTAATAAGATGAGTCTGAGCAAAAACTTGAGCCTGCAGAGTTTACACACTGTTGGTGGTTAAATGTTACATTTTCTCATTCTCCACCTGAAATGAGATAAAATCTGATCTCTGTCATGATGGGGTGCTGGGGAGGAGCAATGTGTTTTCTTGCATGGCCCTCGTCTGCAAGAGTTCACTTTGAAGACTACAAGAAAAATGGGTATAAATGCCTTCAAAATATTCTGTGAATAAGCTACAGAGATGCATATTGCTGCATGACCATATTACTTCAAATGGTTATATTTGATGGAAAGACTTTGAACCTCACCTGTAAATTTGGTAAAACAGAGCAGCAAACTGTTGCCTGCTATGTAGGACAGTCCAAAGTGAGTATAATGTAGTCTGTACTGGCTGGCTTATCCTATTCCAAGTTTATTGCACCATCTTGATCCTTATCTTCAAAGTACTAATTAAATACAACTCAAAATAAACTATGCTCATGCAACGCACAGCTACACACTCTGACTGAGAGACCTGGGGAAGCTTTCCATTGGCTTCAGCAAGCGTTGGCTCAAGCTCTTAAAAGGCAGGAAGTAGGAAATTTAAGTTCCTATAAACCCTGGGGTTTGTTTCTGCCTCACACAACCGTGTAACAATAGCTAAATGCATCTCAGGCTGAATTTAAGAGCCAGTTCCTAAGTGATATTCACAATTTTGCTGAACTCAGAACATTCGCGCCCGTTCCCCAGAGCTCAAGATCCTGAGCATGGTACAGGCGATGGCTGAGACCGTGTTGCTTTAGTGGCTCTAGGCAACATTCTCCGCTTTGCTCCAAATCCTTTCTGGTAAGCCAAGGAGCCTGAGAACCTGAAAGACTGGGACCTCACTGATATTTCTGCCTATAACAGAAATGAAAACAGAATGAAAACACTGATATATCTGAGTTTCAGCTGCATGAAAGAGCCTCTGTGTCACGTATATAGCTCATGCAGTAGCTACATATGGAGTCTCATTTATCAGGTGCTGCAAAAGAGTTCATTAATCATGGAGGCAGCATGTGAAAATACGTCTCTGAGATGCATGATTTGTCCTGAATGCCTAACACTTTTAGCAGGTAAGCCTCTCTAGATCACCTTCCATGTGCATCAAGGATAAAGCCCAAGATAATGCTACAGCATAATTGCTAAGCATGTGCCACTTCATCAGCCAGGCAATGTTAATTCAGGATAGGCCATCTATAGGCATACAAAATATTTTATCAGAGATACATAAGTGAGATAAATGAGATACATAAATTAGATACAAATACATCAGATTTACAAGAACCTCATCAAGGGATTTTACTATCCAGTCTCTGGTGGTGACTTAACATGTTTTGGGCTTCAGTGCTACTCAAGATCCTATTTTTAGGCCTATACATATCTTTTAATTCCCTTTCAACTGTAACTTTCTCCATGACTATAAATCACATGTTGTTATGCATTTCTAGATCCATTTAAATAACTATTTGCATAAGTTCTGATGAGAAATTTCTTGAGAAAAAGAAAAGACTAAGTTCAAGTCGTAAGCAGAGCAGAGAATACCATATGACTTCAGTTGTGCAAATGTGCAAGCAATCTGTGGAACAGAAACCAATTTAATCAAATGCTTAAATTAGGTATTTATCTCTCTATACTTTAACTGATTTGCTTGTAAAAATAAGTTTAGTACTGTATGTGACTAAGAATACTGTTTCTCTCAAAATTCTTCTGAAGTGAACTAAAATTAGTGTTAATGTAGTCACATGTCACTAAAACTGTATCGGGAAAAAAAGTTGCATTGAACTATTTTCTTTTAGAAACACATTTTTTGTCTTGGAACAAACAAATTCTCACACTAAAGCTTTATTTAACTTTGCAATATCAGACCCAGACAGAAGCAAAGTAGAAAAAAAAAATTAAAACAATATGTGAGATAGGAATCTTTAATCAATCTTGTTGTATCAGCCGAAGCCTAGCATTCCACCCCGTCTTCTGGGGTTACCCAGCATCACTTTGAAAACGGATTACTTTCCACCGAAAGCAATGCCAAAAAGGGGCTTTAGCTCTCCTGCGGGAAATTAGAACAGCCTGGATCATCAAATGGGAAAAAATAATCATTATCAGTAGCACTCAGAAATGGGGGCAGGGGGGAAGGTGAAACTAGACTGCAGTTTTGGAACACTCCAGGCCTTACACATGCAGCTGAAGACCAGTGCAAAACAGCAAAAGCTTGTGGGTTTGCGATGTCAAAGAGCTTTTGCTTCCTCTAGCGGTCAACGTGCACACCTGGCTTTGCTCTAGAGCTTTTGCTCAGATATACCTGTCTGTAAACAGGTGGAACCTAATCCTGGAGAGGCACTGAAATCGGTAGGCCATTAGATTATCTCTTTTCTATCAACAATTCGTGTGAACACAGCACTTGGAAGTCACTAACTTGTGCACATTAGCAGATGAAAAAAATACATTAAAAGGACTCAGCAAAGCTGAGCATGTCTTTAACCTGGGGTCCCTTTTTTAGGTAGGAGAAATTTTCCAGTGCTCCCTGCTGTCCATATCACCCAAGGACTCCACCAGTGAGTGTCCAGCATGGCGCTCTGTGGCACCAGCTGCCACTGTGAGTCTAAATCCCAGGCCCCTCTAAAACCAGGCTAAATATAACTTGCAATTTGACCCCAAAACTTTTTTTCTAACCTCAATAGCACCAAATAAACAGCTGGCAGGAGCCCCAAGAAAGTGGTAAAGTATCATTTCCCAGATGCTACGAAGTTGAACCAAAATTTACATTACTGCAGTTTGCAGTTATGGCAAGACTCTTAATAAGTTAGTTAGTTAATTTATTTATTTATTTATTTATGAGTTAAGAAATTCTGAAAGCAGTATTAGGTAGGATTCATTGATTCTTTTTTTTTCTTTTTGTTGGAGGCAGAGAGGCTTAAATCAAAATATGTTCCAGGCTACCAATGAATGTGAAAGAAAAATTTGGTTGACATAGATATTTCTTAAATACATAACTTTCAGTCTGCATAATATGATCAGATCCCACTTTTGTACTACTGCAGTAGTACATTGCTGACCAGTTATGGATTAAAGATCCCTTGAACCTAACAGAGTGTAACCATACACCTACAATCAAGCACATACTTGAATGCTTTGTTCAACAGAGACAGACTGCTGAATTGCTGCCTCTGTAATTAATGATGAAATAGTAGTGGTATACATTTAAAGGGGACTATGTGCTAAATTCTCTGTGCCAGGAATCTGTGAGCACCTGATGACTGGAAAGCCACCTACAGCCAGTCTGCATAAAGGAAATCCCATTGCCATGGTCACACAGTTGCTGGACATGTCTTGCAAGCAAAGGCAGTGGTCCTGGGAGTTTGAGGTGTGGTGCCAGATGCTCTCCCCTTCAAATAGCATGGCAGAGCAACAGTGCTGTTAACTTATTTCCAGTTTAGCACCCTTTTCTGCCACTAATAAATATGAAGATTAATCTAAGATTGACCTTCTCCCTCCTTTTCAGTTTCTTATCTTGAAACCAGAGGTGCATTTATCAAGTGAAGAGCAGCACTATCAGTGCAGCCATCACTGCTGCAATTTCAACCATCTCCCTAGTAACTGAGTTCAGAGCAAATTTTTACAACACATTGTTTCTGGTAAAACATCTATATAAGCATCTATTGATGCTTTGAAGGTTAAACCCACAGTAGAATTAACAAGAGTGCAGAATATAATGGCCACCATTGAGACAGGCCTTCCTTAAATCATATTCCTTCTTTCTGGCCAATTCTCACTTCTAATTCTCTCCCTGTTCCCCTGTCTCTGTGCAGAAATATCAATAAGTGCCTACACTGAATCTGGAGGCAGGTGCCAAAAGAATAGCTGCTGCATGCCTGAATGTGACAAACCCTAAGGTCCTCTACTGAATGTGTGCCCTGCTCTGGAAAAGCACATGCAGTAGTATACTAATCTAAGTGAGCAATGGAGAAAGAGCCAGCAGCCCTATACATACAAAGTAGAGCAAGTAACAGTAAAGGGTCAGAAGCATTATAAAATTTGTTAGAAAAAAATCTGTAGCAGAACAGATTCAACCATCCCTACTGCTGAGTTTATTAAATCTCTTCAGAGTTTTTGAGAAGAAACTATGTGTCCAGCCACAGCTGCAGCAGCTGAGTGATTGTATTCCTTCTGTTTCCTCTTACAGGGATTTGTCCTCATACTTAATTGGCAGTTTTACTACTCCTTTTTGTTCAGCAACATTCACAGATTTTTCCCCTTCGTGGCTGCAGAGAAAGGACTAGCATAGCAAGGCTGCAAATTAGACTATAGGTATGTTGCAAATTCCACGGATTCAATTTTCACAGAAAGTCAAAGGCACGTTTAAAGACATAAAGCAGCTGTCACACCGTGCATTCTGATAGTAAGCTTGTCATACTTCCGATTAAGTTTTGGCACACAGATAAGGACTTAGCTCTCTTCCAACACAGTCAAATAATGAAAAAGTAACTTTGATGCTACCTGAAACCCAACTATTCAAAAGCCCATTGCCTGCATTCCTTAGCTGCAAGCACGGAGCCAGGATATGGAGATAATCATTTGGGCTGACTATGGGGGAGGGAGACAGGAGCTTAAGGAGAGTTAAAGTACTTTGGTCAAGAAAATCTAGACAGAATTTAATGTTCAAGGTAACAGTGCAGCCATGTTGCTCCTTTTCTTCTTTTCTTTTCTCTTCTCTTTATCCATTTTTGGCTTGCTTCCCTCATCTTCTCCATAGAAACTGAGGGTCCATACCAAGAAAACCACTTCTCTCTCTTTCGGCAAGTTTTTTTTTCCGATTGTGGCTAATTTTCCGTGTTTCAACCGGGCAAAATGCCCAGTGTAACACCCGGCCAACAGTGGAACACTTTATGTGGGGGGAAATCTTCTCCTAATCTTCTTCCAAACATGCACTGCTCATTTAATCGTGTCCTATATGCCTGGGATTTGATAACCATAATTATCACCTTCTTTTTACTTATCGACCAATATCATTAGTCATCCCAGAATAAATCAGTTCTTCTAAGACTGCAGTATTTGTTTTTTTACTTAATCTTCTGCAGCAGTAAAAATTGCACATTGTAGCAAATATTTTGTAGTGTGCTACAGAAAGTCCTTGGGACACCGGCTCTCTTTTCTGTTATGAAAGGTATTTCAAATGGGAAGGAAAAAAAAAAAAAGGCAGCAATATCCCTATGGCCTTATGTCATTACATTATTCAGGGACCATTTCCTGGTATTTTTAATTATGGATTCACGTCCACCATAATTGGTGGAAGAGAAGTTGGATAATTGGAAGAGAAGTTGTTAGTAATTGCCAACATAGGCTCTTTGAGCTATTCCGTCATTCAGGTCTGTCCTAAGCAGGTTTAGACGACAAGAGTCCCTGTAGACCTTAATGAAGGTCTCCAAATTTGACAACAAACATGTGGTAAATAGTACAATTATGGTTCTACCTACCTGTAAGCTTTTGTAGTAAGATCCTACCTATAACAGAATCACAGAATCACAGAATGGCTAAGGTTAGAAGGGACCTCTGGAGATCATCTAGTCCAACCCCCCTGCTCAAGCAGGGACACCTACAGCACTGGGCACAGGGTGGCATCCAGGTGGGTTTGGAAGATCTCCAAAGGAGGAGGCTCCACAGCCTCTTTGGGCAGCCTGTTCCAGGGCTCTGGCACCCTCACAGGAAAGAAGTTCTCCCTCATAAGGAGATGGAACTTTCTGTGTTTCACTTTGTACCCATCACCCCTTGTTCTGTCACTGGCAACCACCAAGAAGAGTTTGGCCCCATCCTCCCTGCATTCACCCCTAAGGTACTTGTACATGTTGATAAACCTCCTCTCAATCTTCTCTTTTCTAGGCTAAACAGGCCCAGCTCGCTTAGTCTTTCCTCATACAATAGATGCTCCAGTCCCTTAATCATCTTTGTTGCTCTAGGCTGGACCCTTTCTAGAAGGAGCCCAGAACTGCACTCAGTACTCCAGATGCGGCCTCACCAGAGCTGAGGAGAGCCTGGGCAGGATCCCCTCCCTTGACCTGCTGGCAACGCTCCTCCGGATGCAGGCCAGGGTCCCATTGGCCTTCTTGGCCACGAGGGCACTTCGCTGCCTCACGGGTAACTTGTTGTCAACCAGGACTCCCAAGTCCCTCTCCCTGGAGCTACTTTCCAGCAGGTCAATCCCTAATCTGTTCTGGTGCCTGAGGTTATTCCTCCCCAGGGGCAGGACCCTGCACTTATCCTTGTTGAACCTCATGAGATTCCTCTCTGCCCAACTCTCTATCCAGTCTAGGTCCCTCTGAATGGCAGCACAGCTCTTTGGAGTGTCGGCCACTCCACCCAGTTTTGCATCATCTGCAACTTGCTCAGAGTGCACTCTGTGCCCTCGTTCAAGTCATTGATGAACAAGTTGAACAGTACCAGGCCCTGTACTGACTCCTGGGGGACACTACTGGCCACAGGCCTCCAACTAGACTCAGCAAACCCTTTGGGGTAGAGTGTTAGCAGAATTTATCTTCTGCTTCCTTCTCAACCTCCAGGATAGACGTCCTTAAAAAGTGGGTTGTGCAATATATAACCTACTGCTCCACTGTGTCAGACAACCCGAGTACCCTACATTTTGATACAGGTCTTCAGTTGTTGAACCTTGAACACTGGGTTCAGCGAAGTATGCTGTGCTGACAGGCACCAGGCTTCATCTTTCAGTGCCCTTTAGGCAGAAGCTTCTGCCCCTGTGTCAAGTTCTATAAACTCTTCTCCCCCTTTTGTCAAGTTGTATGGAAAAGAAACTAGAGAAAACAATTTGTGTTTGTAGAACTGAAAGGGGGAGAAAAAAGCAAGACAAAATGCACAACAAATCCCATTTCCAAATAGCATCCTGGAAACTACAACTGCAAGAAAAAAGTAATTTTCTTCACTGGCAACTGCAATGACAGCAGAGACAATAACACGGGCTACTCTTTGCTTTTGAAAACAAAGTATGTGCCAACAGCATAAAATACTATAAAAGAAATAACAGCCAACTGTGCCTAGGTTTCTCTGCAAAGCTGTGTAATCATTTGGAGCCTAAGACACAGTGTGTTTAAATTATAAATGCATATATAATACAAATAAAATCCATTTAAAAACACTGCAAACAAGAATGCAGGAGCATGTCTTACCTTCGACCCAATAAGAGTATATAGCCACTGGATAGTTTCATTATGATTTATTACTCCGTTCATACCATCAACATACAGCATGATTTGGCCCAAAGCTAGTGTAAAGAAAAGAGATAAAGAAAATATAATCAGACTTGGTGAGTAATTTTTACGGTGCTAATCAGCGGTGACAACGTATTCTAAGCAGCGTTTTCCAGAGACACAAGGAGCTGAACTAACACAAGATTTTGGGCAAGATTCTGCTGGACGACATCCCTGGGTAACTGCAGTAACCTTTCTGAGTTCTTCAGGATGAGGTAAGTGCAAATTTCATCCAATGGCAAGCAAAGGCACTTGCTCTTTTCTAAAAGATGTTAGAGTGTATTTTCCCCAAACTCTGAAAATCGCCTGCTGCACAGAGGTTACTATCGTTACTATCAAAACAGTTCCAACATCTACAACTTGTACATACTGTGAGCCAATACTTTTCACCTTTTGTTTCAGCACTATGTAATGTTTGGAATCAGCATATTTGGAGTACGTTGGCTGTTTCATTGAATTTCAGTAACATGAAATTAAAATGGAGCCATTAACACAAACAAGTGTAGCAAATTCGCACCAGTGCACAGTGGTCTCTTGCAAATGACTATCTTTCACACTTCACTGAGAAAATAAAACATAAATAATAAGACATCTTCATTTATTCTAAAGTGCTTACAATAACACTTCAAAACATGTTAGTAAAATATTTTATAGCCACAACTCCATAGTTTGCAATCCTGCTAATATGAGACTTTCTAAAGACAACAGCTATCAAATCCTTTTTGACTGATAAGGAAAGACATTTTTCATAAGGATTATGAAAAGGGGATTAGCAAAATTCATCTTCAGAACTTTCCCCTGTTAGATCTTCCACTTTATAGCAGGAGATCAAAGCATGGTAGGATGAGAAAGACGTCACTGATATAACACCTTTCATCACGGCCTGTTGGCATAACAGCTCAATTATGTAACACACAGCCTGACATGCCACAAGCACACCACTTCATAGGGGGGATCCACAGGGCGAGGAAAATGGTGATGCTATTAATCTTCCAAACACATTTCTGAACACAGGTTGTGTAAAGTGCACTTGTGTTTTTTAACTCCAGGGTTTTTTTTTCGAAGAAATGAATGCTGGCAAGCACTTATGTTCAGCCCTATAGCCAGGCAGCTACATTTCACTTTTAACCTCAGTTAAGTCTCCTTCTTTTCTCCTTGCTCTAGAATAGAATGTCCCTCTACAGTTCAAAAAAAAAAAAAAGAAAAAGAAAAAGTCCCCCTATACAGTCAATGAAGACAGAGGAAAAGGAGAAGAAGTGCTGTCCCTCCTCTATCAAGGAGATAACTACTATCTTTGGCAGGCTGCAAGTCTCTCCCCAGGAAGCAATAATTCACCAGGCAACTAACTGCGCATAGCTCGGCTGAAACAAATTAGGCAGGACGGACACAGGCCCGAGTGTTAAGGTAGAATCAGTGACGCAGCCAGTCAGTGAGAAGAGATAAGAATTACCCTGGCTGTATAAATGGCTTCTTTATAGCTTTTCCTTGCAAGAGTGAGGAGAACATTGCTCTCCACCAGTAATCAGAGAAAGTTTTTAATTCTTGTTTTTACTTCCTTTCAATACTAAAGAGATTCAGCCTTTGATCAGGATGAGATCCAGCCATGATAAAGTCACCCAGGTACTTTTTTTTTTTTCTTTCTTCCTCACTGCTGCAAATTCTTTCGTTGGGGGTAAAGGAATTTAATTTGAATTTGAAACAAATGTGAAACAAATTTTACTCTTGGCACATGCTTTCTAAATTAATATAGAAATCAAAGACAGCAAGGAGTCTGCTTTTAAAGGAAAAACATGCACAAAACTACTCCACTCCTTATGTTTAAGAATAGTGAGCCTGGATGCTTACGTGAGATCTGGGCTACATTACTTTTCAGCTTCTTAAAGGTGACTCTTTAGAACAACAGTAGGTAAAGGGCAAAATAGCAGACCAGAGATTGTTGACAATTTTTGATGGATATCACTAATCTTGTCCCCCTCTCCCAACCCTTCCCACTTTTTCTGTTGCTATCAGATGCCATCCCAAGTATCTGCGTCCTTACACCAACGTGATCATTCTTTTGGAACTAGGTGGAGGATTTACTTACACGTGAAAGAAACTACTGCTACCACCTAAAACAGCACCCAGTAACAAGTTTCACAGAATGCCATGGAACATTTTATGCAGAAGAGACATTTGCCACGGAGCCATACTGTCTACATACAAGTCATGACTACACTGATTTTCTACCACACTTGAAGCTACCAGCTGCTGTCAGACCTTGGAACGGAGCTTCATATTGTTATTTCCTGTCTTCATGGCCAGAAAAATGAAAGCAAGATACAATAGGGTTGAGGGGAAATCAGATTTCATTAGAAGGAAGAATAAGCATGCAGAAAGCCGCTACGTTATAAACTCTTAGCAAATGAAAATCACTGAATTCCATGAGAAGAGTTCAAGAAAAGCATTATTTTTTCAAATCATGTCCACTATCTGTGCTTACACCATCTAGCAACCACACAACACTGGAGTGAAAGAGACCATGAAAACATCAGTGTAGGGGAAAGGCTGATGGAGCTGGTGGGCTCTCAGGCCCACCTGAGACTCCTGAGTCTGACCTAGTGGGACTGACCAGTGTTGTACCAGATGGAGACAAACAGCAGACCAGTCACAGGGCCCCACACGCTGTTTTATATTCTCTGCAGCTTTTCTACATCTAGCCTGTCTCTCAGCCCATGACCATATTCTGCTAAAAAGGCTATAGTTAGAGTGTAAACTCCGTGTACCCCCAACATGTGCATGTCTGCATGAATATGCACATATGAACACCACGCAGTTCCTCACTAAGAAAGAGCAGGCTCATTTGCGATGCAATCTGAGGTTGCTCAAAAGGTCTATCTGGTTCAAAGTCACGGAAGCAGCCATTTGCACGTGCCTTCAACCAAACTCTTTTTCTCACTGAAAAATGAAGCGGCTATTTAATCCATTTAATCACATCTCTTGGCTGCTTGGCTGGAAGGATATCAATAACCTACTTGCATTAGGAAAGCTTGCTGTTGTGCAAGAGGGGGTTGGGAAAGGGAGGTTAAATATGGAGCAGACTTGATTTGGAATGCCTTTGTTTCCAGCACCCTTGTCAATCCCTTAATCTTATGTGAAAGCAGGTTGTGACTTAACCAATAGCTGTTTTCAAGGGGAATATTGCTGGACTTCTTAGGATAGGCTTAGGTTAGGAAAAGGCAGATCTGCCAGAAACTTCACAGATTGCTGTGGTTTTAAGAAAACCTCTTAAAACTTGTCAGTCTTGGCACTGACACGCTCTTGGGCTCTTTTTTTTTTAAATGTAGAATTAACGAGACCAAAAGAGGAAAAATGCTAGCACACAGCATCATTGTCCTGAACATAATTTTAAACAAAAGTCTTTGATTTTTCCCACCCAGAGCTTCATACTTTTCAAAGCTATTTCCTGCCCACACACTTGCATCTCTTATCTTCTCTATTCACTCTGTATTTGTTACCACAAGATACACACCTTATTATATAACCTGTAAACCATTTGCATGTTCATTGAGTCAAATGTCACCAAGAGAATCCTGTACTTCACTGCATGAAGAGCTGGTGAGATTTTCACCTTATTGTCACCAGTGTAAAAATATAGTCTCCTTGGGGCACAGCAAACACTTTTAGAAGAAAACCTTGTTTAACGAGACATGAAGGGTCTGTCTGATTGCCTTCACTCCATTTGGAGTACAGGACACCAAAAGGGCATACTCCAACAAAGACCACCTCCCGATCAGGGATAAAATTTCAGCATCTGTCTAGGACAACATACGGGAGATAATACTGCTATCTACTATTGTATTATGAAGATGATTAAGAAGGAAAAACTACCTCAGAATTTCTTTCTCCATGTTTCTGCACTAGAGGGAGGCAAGAACACAGCTCTGAAGTGGGACTACATTAAACAAACATGAAATCTACAGCTCGGCCCTGACACTGGATGTCAGGAGGTTCTAGTTTTGCTGCTAACAGAGCCAGTGCTTGCACACTACACCATCAAACAACTTGATAATGAACAGAAACACGGTAAGAGTTCCTGCTTCCAAGAGGTGCATCAGATAAAACAGATAACCGGGTCCCTCCACTCCTGAAAACAATCTGATTAAGCAGCACTGCGCCAATCCCAGTGAGTAGCACTCATTCCACAAGGGTAAACTCACCTACATTTTTTAGGAATTTTCTTTTGCATTGTTACTAGTGATATACTTACTTTTCATTTCAGTGCAAAATTCGGCTATTCGTACACTTAATTCCCATTTCTTTACTTCTGTCAAAGATTATCAGTAATGTCATCCAGGAAACCAGAAAACAATTTTACTTTTGTCCACCAATGTATGGCTACTTTGCTTATCAAAGTTTCTTTAAACCCCTACTCTTTGTCTAATTCTCCCTTTTAGCTTCTGTTCATTTATTCTATCCTTTATCACAGACATCGTGGTTGAAAAATGCTAAGAAATTCATTTTCAGAACTTTATTAATCAGTTATGTGACTAACACCTGAACAGGTGACACAAACATAGGAGGTTATAGAGAGAACTGAATTAGGGCAGGTGCTTCATAACTGAATCAACATAGGCTGAAACTTTAAATAAACATTCTTGCATGGTGTGTATGAAGATACGCTTTTCTTCAGGGCTTAGGTTACATTTAAAATATTGTCTGTGGAGACACTGGTCCATAGAACCCTGTTTCCCAAGGAGCAGTACATTACAGTGTATTTCCAAGAGCAAGTTTCCTGCGAGGTGAAGCATTTTGCAAAAGCATTAGTTAAGTGCAGGACATTGCCTGTGTAAATGCATCAGGATTTACTCCAGTTAGTGGCAGCTTGACCTCTCAGGTGTAAACTAAGTCGTCTTTCTGATGCTGCAGTGTAAGAGGAAGTGCTTTGGTCGTGGGCTGAAATTAAACTCAGTTTTAAACTCTTCTAAAACAGTTCACACCTCAGTAAAGTTCTGCAGTAATTAATTTTAATTTTGTGTTTTAAGTGTTTTATAAAGGACTTATGCCGAGGCAAGTGAGTGCTTTACAATACCACTAAAACTAAACCACAGACACACTGAGGCTGGAAGGGACCTCTGGAGGTTGTTCAGCTTAACGGCCCTTCTCAAAGTGCAGTCAGATACAGTAGATTGCTCCAGATTGTGTCCAGTTAGGTAACGAATACGGATGAAGGCTTCACAACCTCACTGGCCAACCTGTTCCCATACAGTAATTTTTCTTTTTCTTCTGCTCAAGCAGTATTTTCTGCATTTCTGTTTGTCCTCATTGTCTCTTGTCTTTTCACTGGTCACCATTCAGTTTGGCTCCATCTTCTTTACTCTCTCCCAATCATGTATTTACTCCATTCCATTAGATTTGAATAAAATTAAATCACAAATAATTTAAATTAAAGAGTAAACCATAGCCCAGAGATAAGGAAACAGAGCTAGAAGTCAGAAAATAATGGGTTTGTTTTGTTTTGTTTTTAATTAAATTTAAGGTTAAGCTAAGGAAATTCAGCTAGACTTCCAGGCAAGCAAATCATAGTTAAGCAAGCAGTGACCCTAAGTAACATAGTTCAGAAGGTAAAATGCAAGGAAAATGACCTTAGCAATTCTATTTGGCAGCCAATTGAGTAATTTAGTCTGGCAATGTGCTAGATTTGATGGATTTCAAGGCCTTCCCCTCCCCATTAATCAACATGAATGTAAGCCTTCTGTCTGTGTAAACAACCCTAATCCTCACTTTGAAGGTACAAAGAGAGAATCACAAATCAACCTTTGCAGAATGGAAAAAAATTGATTTCTGCAGCTTTCTTCCTTGAACTCCTGGGGAGCCTGTTTGCAAGGCCCTGCAGGTGCTAGCTGTCTTTTATCAATCATTATCAATTACACGCAACGCAACGGGCTGGAATTCCAGCATCTTCTCCAAATGCCAAAAAGCTAAGCTGGGAGAAGGCACACAGCCTTAATATCGAAAAACAAAGGAGAGACAGGTATGAGTTTGGAAAACAAAGTGCAAAGATGATTCAATTATAGCAGCAACTGTCAGAGTCTACGAGCCTTTGTACCTGGCGCACAGAAAATCCCAAGGGGACACATGAAACCTTTCTTTTTTTTTTTTTCTTTTTTTTTTTTTTTTTCCCCAGTTCTATGCAAGTAGCAACTTAACTGGCTGAAGTCAGGTATTTTTGCAATGATTACCAAACAAAGCACACTGTCATGGGGTTCCTGCCCTATGTGAAAAGGAAAGAAAATGAAGGGGTAACACAGCTGGACTACTTAACAAATGGACTAGCACATATGGAAGTATAGAAGCATTCACATACTGAACATTCTTAGTTCTCAACAGCACTTCTTGTTAGGACAACAGTAAACCTTCCAGACTGTCATTTCTGAAGTGAACAAATGATGAATTTTCCTTGATTGCTTTTCTATTTTTCCATATTTCCTAATATTTACATTTTTCACATTTCCAAGTATTAACATTTTCCTAAACAAAAGGGAAGATCCACTGGAAGCTGAAACCTGGAAGCTGAAACCTGGAAGCACAAGACTGACCAACACTATTGGCTAATTACAAAAATAAGAGAAAAAGAGACATTGCTGGTCAAGTTGAATTCTTGAACACTGCTCTACCCAAATAGCATGCAGCAAAGCATAAATCCTGATCAACGATGTCATGTTGTCATATAGCAATATGTTATTGCCATCATAAGCACTAACACTTCCCCAAATCACAGTATTTTTTGTTTTGTTATTTTTCAAAGCTCAGCTTCTTTCTTCCAGGTGCTACTCTGGGCAGTTAAAAATGGGCCTGTTTGGCACCTGAGATAAGAATATTGCAATTGGATAAAAAGGCTAAATACACTTCAAAACCTTAGAACTTTGGCAGGGAGGCTTACATAAAGTCAAAATGATTTCAGTGGGCACATAAAGTTATTTCTGCAAAGATCCAAAGTTCTCTCCAGAAATCAAGCACTACGGCATTCGCTTAATAACCATGGGCCTTAAAAACAACACATGCTATAACCTTGAAGAGCAGAGGCACACCAGAGCAAAGATGAGTGAAGAAAAGAAAATCACTGAAAGCAGTAATCCTACCGCTGGTATTTCACAGCGCTTCCCACAGAGGGTTTTGCAGGAAGCGAAGTTAGAAAGCGCGCTGCCAAAAGTTACACTTCAGTAGCTTTCCAGCTTTCAGTCAAACTCAAACACTGTTTATTATAACTGGTCATGAAAAGCATCCTTGGGGAATACCATGGAGGAGCTATGCGGACAACAAAAACACATTTCTTCAGCTATATGCTTTCTCTGTTTCAGCTTTGTAACTCTCACATTGTTTCCTCATATGACAATCCATTTCTTCAAATAAGCCGTGGCATGAAGGAAGTATGGGACTGTATGTGAAAGTTTCACAATACAAGAAGAAAAGTTATTCTGAGAAACAGGGCATGATACCCTACACAGGTGCAATTCTTAGCATTTCTCAAATAGTTGCTAAAGTGACATAAGCTACAACATACTAACTGAGCCAGAAAGCTCTTTCTTCATCTCCATAGTGAGAAATGCACCCAGTAAACAGCACAGAAATATTAAGGTTTTTTTGGGGATGCTTGGGCAGTATCTAAAACATTCATAACAAAAAGGGAGAGAAGGTTTGCCTTACATAATTATCACTTTCAACATACATTCAAGATTACCATGATGCTTTTGTCACTTTGAAGCTAACTGAATTAAATTAATTAGATGCCTGTTTAGATACTTCAGCCACTGCTACTAAGCCATAGTAAGTTCATACCCTGGGATTTCAAAGCAAACAAAAGGCTAGAAGTAGGGCTTTCTTATGTTGTCCAAAGGACCTCATTGCAATGTGCGGGCTACAAAAGCTTCAGATGAAATGGCATGAAAATAAAGCTTAGTTGAATCAAAATCTCTACACTTTTGTCTATCAGGGGATATAAAATGATTTTAGGAAAAAGTGCATCTTTTTTTTTTCATTGAATTGCCTTAAAAAAAGCAAACAAACAAACAAAACCACGCACACACCCCCCAGTAGTGGGCCACATCCTAATATGGCTACACCAGTTCTTTCCATCATACTGTCACTGTGACAGGGAGCAAAACTGAATTCTTGGTACATGTATACTTTTCAGGTATTTATCATTCTTATGCTCAGCTTGTCTCTAACATTTCGTACAGACTCCACCCTGCAGTAATGTGCATGCTATTAAAGAATTCACTTTCATCTCCCGGATTCATGCTTGTTAGGGCAAATCAATGAAAGGCTCTATTCTTTAAGTACTGGCTAAACAAAGCCAAAGTCAGCACTAGAAAGCAAACTGATATAACTGATATAACACTTCATTAAATGTGCTTTTTATTTTTTGCTTCAATCATGTCTGCTGCTATGTGAAATTTAGGGTCGAGGCTCATTTTCAATCTCACAGTAAAGAATGTGCTCAAGTCACAAGTTCCTTTCACCCATTTGAAGTGGACTTCTCGTGAGAAAAAGGTGCAGGGAGGAGACACCAATACAAATCCCTTTTAAGCAGGGAGACTGCACTCCTCAAAAATATTGATTGAAAATGTTGTTTTGCGTCGCTACTCATTCATCTCAGATAATGAGCAAAGATTCCTCCCAAATTAACTGTAATTCTCTTCTAATCCCTCTATTCTTGTTTCCTTCACGGCCCTGACACTGAGAACTCCTTTCAAGGCTCAATCCCACCTTCTTACAGGGACTCTTAAGGCTATTGTTCTAAAGGAGAAAGGCAGCCAAATCTTTTTCAGCAGTGTCACGTTCAGACTTCTTTTTTCCTCTCTAAGGGAATTTAGACAGGTTAATATCCAAGCGGAATGCATACCAATTACATATTTTGTTGGATTTTTTTTTTCTTCCTTCTCAAAATTCACAGGCAAAGATTGTTCTTACCAGATAGAGAGTTAATAAAATACATTCAGAATGATAGAAAAATATTTGGGCCACAAGCTTCACTGGACCTAAAAATGTCCGGTGTGTCACATGTGACCTCATTTGGAGGCAGGTAGGAAATACAAAACATGAAGATGAAGGTGGTGTGTTTATCAAACTTTGAAAGTATAATTTTTGTATTTGCCATTGTTTTAATTCCATGATGCCCAGAGTATCACGTTTCAGCAGCCACAACAGCATTGGCAAGAATGAAAGCATGAATGAAAGCATCTTTCTATGAGGATATGATGGCCAATGCTCCATTATCTGGAGGAACATAAGACTGAAACTCCCTGAGGAAGATGGTGAAGAAGCAATCTGGGGACAGCAGTTTAACAGCTGTTGCTATTAAGCATGTCACAACAATATTTCAATGAGTAAAGAGAACTAAACTCACAAAATACCTGAACACAACTAATGCAGAATACTGCATCTGTGGCATAGTTAATCCACAATCGAGATAGATCCAGCATGGGTAATTAACAATTTCAGAAAGTATTTATTTAAAAAGTTAAAAAGAACACCAGGCATACAAAAATCAACCACTCAAAACTAAAAAATTGACAGAAACACTCAAATCACTGTGGAAACCTTCATTCAGCCTACCTAGTACACAAATTTATCTCAAAATCAATTTTAAGAAACACCATGTTGTGGCTTTGAGCATTACCTCATTCAAAGCAAGGGTTGGAAAATATCGACAAAAAAGCACATTCCCACTGGGTGGTCCTAGGAATTTTTTAGAGCAAACTTCCTCTGAAGACAGAATATTTCATTTCCTGCCGGCTTTCCTATAATTCACACAATCTACTGAGTGCTTCAGAGATCTGAATATATTTTCCACATAGCACACCTATGACACGAAGAAATTCTTCCATTCTACAAAAGAGCTTCCACTAGCTTCAGATGCCACATTTGAGACACCCAATAATCTGATTTTTTTGAGGTTGTTTCTTGTTGCAGTACCTTGATACCTCAGGTGGTAAGAATATTCGAGCAGAGCTTCAGACATGATTTGTCTCTCCATGGGGGGGACCCCTGATGATTAATCATACGACCATCCTTTTCTGCATTTTAAAGACCCATTGGCCTTGTCACTGCTGCAGCAAAAAAGACAGAGTCTATTAAAGGTACCTGGAACATCTGGGTTTACAAACCTTGTCGTCCCTAATTTCACACTTTTTCAGGTACTGTCTTTTAGTGAAAGGCTCAATGCTCTTCACAGAAGGATCACTAGCTCTAGGGCTGTTAATTTTGGCTTACATTTGTAACTGGGAATTATTTTATCATTAATCTCACGTTTTCTGATATCGCAAGGCAAGAAAGTGTAGTCTTTCACAGTCCATAAAGTCTAAATAATGAGGCTAAAGGATTAAATACCTGAGTTCCTCTGTTTTATCAGTGAAGAAAATGGAACGGAACTGAAACATACTGTGTTCCACAGCCAGGCTCAAGGAAATTTATGTTAACACGAAGTACAAATGAAACAGAAGAGCCTGAAAGCCAGTAATTCACATTTTGTGGTCAAATAGCAGAAAAAAAATAAATGTAAACAGTAGTTATCAGTTAAACAAGGACAGCTGCTGCTACTGCATAAGAAAAATCTCAAAGAGATTTACAAAATCAACACTGCTGTAATAGAGCTGATTTAAATTTGTAAAGAAAAAAAAAAACAAAAATCACAACCCACTGCATAATCAATGTTGCTAAATGGTCTTACATCTTCCCAGCAGTGTGCTGAGGCACCAAAATATTGCTCTCTGTGAACTTCCAAGAGCTCAATTTTTGCATATTCACTTGTGAGAGTGCTTCTAAGCTAGTTACATAAATTAAGTGCCTAACATCCGTTCAATCCAAACAATTTTACAAAAAGGAATAAAGCATGAAGTGCTGAAGGAAAGAATGAGCATTGCTGGTACAAGCATTCCAAAGAGCCCCACTATTCTTTCCCATCCTCTGTAATCTCATTTCGAGTTTAACATACAGAGAGGCTCACAGCCAGGATTGTTATCCAAACTACATAAATCTCCAGAGAAACTCTCCAGGCTCTATAACCCTGTCCTTACAAAACCCTCCTATATCTTCCCACTGCTGCTTTTCATCCAGAAAGGACTAGCAGATAGCTATCATTTCCTAAGAAATGTGCCTATAGAAGGAGGACTGCTCTTCCTTTCAACATGCTTATGAAGTGAAACTCAGAAAAGCAAATGAGTTCCCAAATCCGAAATGAGTCTCAGTGACTAAAACGACACAGTTCTCCATATGGCTGCTGTTGCCTTGGAAAGAAAGGCAATTCCCTTATACCCATCCTGAATTCCTGAGCTGGGTCAAAGGCAGGGAACTGCCTTTACTGCCTTGCAACCTATTTCAGGCAGCTGGGGCAGCCTGTAAAGCAAACCTGTTAACACTTTGGGAAGGTCACGTAGAGGTATGGGAGCATTAGCAGGGCGATCAATTTGAGAATATTTTTCTCCCCTGGGCTGACCACACGCATAAAACTCTTTTGCCTTAGTTTCCTCCCTTCCTTTCTCCACCTTACACAATGCAACACACCAAAGAGTTTGTGCTGACATTCTGAACTGAAATTTTCAGAAGGTGAGAGATGGATGTTCTGGAGCTCTGGGCATGTTGTCCTTTTTTTCAGGATTACTTCCAGCATGATATTTTATTTATGCGTTGCCAAAAGAAATACTTCAGAGTTTTCTCATTAGTCAAAGGGATTTGAGAACATGCTTAAAGGAAATGAGCCAACTAGAAAAGCAAGCAAAACCTTTCCATGCACTTCATATGCTCCACGAAAAGCAGTCAGACAGTGGAAACAGCACCTGCCAAACCAACTGCTCAACCTGACGTGTGTGTGCCTTCCCCTTAAAAATCGTTATTCAAAAATTCTGCATGGAAAAGAAGCAGATTCCCTACATCTCTCCGTCTTCTGAACACCAAATTCAGTGAAATACAAAGGAAAAAAAAAAAAAAAAAAGGNAAACTTGTGAGATTCAACAGTCACATTTCTTTGAGAGTTTAATTACACATTTCTCAGAGTTAGAAAGTAAAATTGAAAACAGAGGCACAGTGAGGTACTAGAATCCCACAGGGATGTCCAAAGGTCACATTCTCCATATGCCAACTGCCGCCACCAGAAGTTCTGATAACTAGAAAGTTGATATCAGATACAACTGTGCTTACCTCTGCTTCTTTCATCTTGCTTTTTCTTAAACCTAGACTGCGAACTTTTAACAAGCATTCTTTGTAACATATACAGCGCACATCTCTCATCTAAGTTACATTAAGAATATTAAGCTTGTATAAGTAAGAATTAAAAAGCTACCCATGTTTTAGTCTTGGTATTAGTAATACTATCAGAATATTTTATTCTTTTTTTCCCCCATGTTTTTCCCAGCACAACCAATCACGAGCACTCTAATGTTAGAGATGCCAGTCAAGATCTATGTGCATAATTTTGTCTTCCAGTTATGAAACTATTTCTTCTATTTTTCCAAACGCATGATTAACATGTGCAATTTTACTGAAGTAAATAAAATTCAGAGAGTTATAATCCCAAAAAGAGGGATTAACTCCATCACTTCTTATGGTGCAAATCTCTTCTCTTCTAGGTCATTTCTACAGTCCAGCAATTATTTTATCCCCTTGTATTGCAGTAATGCATATTTGAGTATATGCTTGTGTGCATACACACATTTGTTTAGAGATAGAGAGTATACATATGTGTGCATGAACGTATCTATATCAATTAAATATACTTATCTAGACATCTCTCCCTCCAAACTTGAAGTCTTACAACATCATAATAAAAACGTAGCCATTTCAAGATAAATGCCTTCACGCAAACATAAACGGATTTTAAACCATTTTTAAACCATACCATAGAGGACTGCAGATTTTTTGTATAGGACCTTTCAAATCATATTTTCAAAACATGATTTCAGGAAGTTATTTTTACAACAAAATGCATGTCACAAACAACAGATGATATAACCACGTTTAGAGACAAAGGCAACGTGATATGTTTGGATTGGACTAGATGGTCTCTAGAGGTCCCTTCCAACCTCAACCATTCTGTGATTCTGTGATAGGGAAGCTTAGGTTTCACAACACCTTCACCACTCATTCCTACTGGAATAATGTTCCAGTTTTGCTCAGGGAGATCCCAGAAAACTCAAAAATTTTTATTTCTCAACCTAGCATTTCACCATCAATTGATAAATATTTTTCTCTCCCCCCCCTTTTTTTTTTTTTTTTTAAATTACTGCTTTTATGGCAACTTTACACAGTATTTAGTAAAAGAACAATGATTCTGCTGCTTCTATTTTCAGACATTCAACGTAAGGCATTTTTTGCCAGAATTTTTAAGAGCAAAAAGTCAATTCAAAGTCATGATGGATATTTTTGCTTGGAAAATATACAATAGAGAAACTGCTTTAAGGTTCTAACACAAATTAAACGAATCTGAAAACAGATAAGCACCACCTGTACTTTTTCTACACTAAATAAGCCCACATGAAGCAATTTACTATAAAGGCTGTCTCATAAGCAAGAAGCATACACTGTTTGCAATGAATTGATAAGAAGCCGTAAGAATGATATGAGGACTTTAAGAGCAGGACCAACAAAGAATAACAACAACAGAGATGCTAGACATGTGAGTGATAACAGCTACATGCATCTAGAGAGAGGGAAGGGTTCAAACAAAAGGAAACCACTTGGAAGCACGTCTGAGGCCAGTAGCTAATGCAAACATCTGATTAAGGGATTAATTATTACAAGAACTGCTGAACAGAAACCTGCAGCAATGCACATCATCTTCTATTCTTGACTCTGACTTACAGAATAGCTATAAAAAAGCCATAAAGGCAACTTCAGAAGTGTAAACAGTATGTGTCTACTGCTTCCTAGAAATTTAAAGTACCTTCTCTTTATGTTTTAGTCTCAAGAGAGGGAATTACAGTAGCAGATTTATGCAGACAGGTCACTTACTTAAATTATGCCAGTCTCTCTAGCACATCGGAAAACAGATTTCCTCTTGAAGAAAGACAGGCCTCTGCTTTGGACAATTTCCAGTAATTATTAGCTTATGAACACTTCTGACTTTCGCACGTTCCAAGGAAACAGGTTCTTCCACAGAAAACCACTGCACTAACTTTCCCCTCCCACGAGATGGGAGCTTGGTTAATCAAGGCCACAAACTGATGAGCACAAAAGCAGAGACAGTGGTTACAAAGCCCAAGATACTTTGCCAGAGCACATGCCAAAAAATAAAAAATAAAATAAATAAAATTCACTGAAAGCACAGATGAAAAGAACACCATTACACAATAAGAGGCCTCACAAGGATGCTGCAGGGTTTGGTGATAAAGGCTCTAATGAAAATCCTGACTTAGTAATCTTCATTTCAACAAACAGCATTGCAAAGATCAGGTCCTTTCTATGCCCTCCCCATATCCCTGAAATCTATTATTAATTTCATAATATGAGATATCAGATGATGGTTGCTTATTGAAGTCTTACTGGAAGAGGATTTATTAATGCTCGTCTTACAAATGCCTGAAAGCAAGATTTTATACACATGACCTATCTCACTGGAAGTAAGAGGCCAGCAAAAGTGAGACATGAATAAAGCATTAATGGATACAGTTTTCAATTTGAGGTTTTCATTTGAGGCTTCTGTTTTTAAGTACAATAAAAAAAAAGGTATGGAATACAGAATCAGTTGACATTTTTACAAGTCATCTTTTGATTGAGAAAAAAAAAGATTGCTGAATTAGTACTTTAGTGTAACTCTTCAGAGATTTAAAATAGTCATTCTGACATAGCAAAAATTTTCCTGCATGTCTATTACTCATATGGCCTGGGAAAAATATTCCACAGCGCTCCAGGCAGCAGTGTCAGCTGCATCATGCTATGAAAAGGCTGCACTCAAAAAAAGACTGATCGATACCCTCTCCACCTCCTTAAAAATTCATATGAGAACACAAATTCTCCTTTTTAACGAGGCAAACTGAACATGGGTGGAAGCTGCTTGAGGGACAGGCTGGGCTAAGCATGATAATTAAAATGGCAGGGAGAGAATTACAACTAGAAATCCCAAAGCAAAAATGAATTCAAATAAAGAGTGTTAATTTTCCCTTCTCTTTGGCACTGAGATTCAAGGATTATTACTGCTGAAAAAAATGAGAGAGATAAATGGTAAATGAAATGGAACTTCATTGTAACCTGTGTCTCATAATACATACTAATAACTTCTGGACCATTGCATTTTAATTTTATACATAAAAACAGTCCTGGAATAGAACAACTTTCATTTTGTTTCATACTTAAGTACTTAAAAAAAAGAAAGTGTAAGAATTCCTGTGGGTATCCAGCCAACTCTAATTATATCTCTGACACACTCCAGTAAAAATATTATGCATATTATGTGTAAGTAGGCATAAAAATACTATGCTTATTATGCATTGTATCACTATTTCAAAACCACTCCTGGGTTCTTTTGACATGTGTTAGCAGACTTGGTTCGCAGCACTTGTCTCTTTAGTTATCATCTGGCTCTAGGTACTTCTCAAAAAGTTGAAGGAGGGGCAGTTTGAGTTGGAGATTTATTCAAGCAATAGCATCTGACTGCCACCCCCTTCCATCCCTTTTGGAGCAATAGCGTGACTTTAATAAGCAAACACAGCTCTCCAGGTCACTTCCCAGGTCTATCTGCTTTGGCCCTCCCATGCTTTCCACTGCTGTCTCCTTCTCTCCCGACGGCAGCAAGGACTTGGGCGCTTCTGCCCTCAAGTACCATATTTCAACCCTGGTCAAAACTCTGATCATTCTCCAGGGAGAAGCCTTAAGTCATTTCTATGGACCTTCATGAAAATGCTATATGATTTTATCCACAAACTTCAAAAGAACATTTATAAGACAGTAAATATCATAGTACAAGATTTTATAGATTGTGAAATTGAAACAGCTGGAGTACAAACTGATTTGTATAAGATCATCCCTTAGGCATGCAACAGAAGGGTAGGGTAAAAAAGAAAAATAAGAAAGCAAGCAAGTAAACAATCAAGCAAGCAAGGTGTTTCAGTCCAGTCACCAAAGCAAGAATTTCAGGCACACTTTGCAACAAAGTCAACGCTGGAAGAAGCCGTTCAGGCCTCTCTTCCTAAGGAGAACTCCTTACCTAATGCTGTTACAGTAATTTATACATGCCCATGGTAGACGGGGTCAAGAATTAAAAAAGTTCAAACTAATTCACTGAAAATAAGTCACCAGTTAACTTTAACCCATACCAATTCCACATTCTAGATGAATGGAAGAGATGGTGTAGATATGGTAACAAATAGCCATAGTGCTGCAGGACTATTTACTGTACTTCTTTTGGGACAGGAAAATTGTGTTTTCCCTAAATTGGAAGAGAGGCAGCAGAAGCCATCTCCATCACTGGCACACATCGGTAACTCTGTACTGGTGCAAAGGAAAACCAACTGACAGTCTAAAACTGGTTACAGTGAACCAATGTTTTGTAAAAATAAACCTCCTTCACAATTTTAATTTGCTGAATGCTTCTCTGCTAGCAGTAATGACAGAAGATTTGAAACCTCAAGAGAAAGAAATTCTAAAAATGAATGTTTTTGACTGTCTGAACTTCATTTGATACAAAAAAAAAAAGAAGATTCACTTTCAAAACTGTAGTATGCAATGTTCTTCATTGGGTGCAGGAAGAGTGTAGATTAAAAATATTTTTGAGCCATTAGAGCATATGCAATATGGTTCAGATGCAATGTGGTTCTTGTTGGGAACACAACAGTTGGAGGGAAGAGCAGAAATACCAAAACTAATCACTATATTTAGAGAAACCACAGTCCTAAGTATTTTACATAAAGTATAAATTAAGATATGTACTGGCATTTCTTGATATGCAGCAATACGTTTGTGGTTCTCACAGCATTGCCCAGTAAGCAGGACTTTTAAACGATTTATTTATAAAAAACAGAAAAAAACCCCAATACATACACAAAGGAACATTACTGAAAAATGAGAAATTCAGCTAAAGTAACACTGTAATACCCTGATTATTTTTAGTGAAAGTTTCCAACATTTTGAGAGCATGGGCAAAACAGCTTTTGTTTTCAAAGGGAATGATCACAATACCTTTAAAATACAAGCATGACATGTTTCACGACCGAAAAAGCAACAACAAAGACTACTTCTCCAATTATTAACATAGTATTTCTATATTATTGTGTTTTTGTTGCTGTCCTATTGCAATATGATAGGCAAATAACTGGGAAATAATGGGGGGAAAACCAAAATCCTTACTTATAAATAAGATTTTCCCGAGAACTTTCTTTCTCCCTAGTTCATCCATACATTTAATTCAAAGGCCAACAGTATTGTTGTCACTGCCCTCACAGGCTTACGGAGAAATCACATGCCCTGCAAGAGACCATGCAATGACTGCGAGCAAGTCAAGGCAGGTGATCCTCCCCTCTACTCAACCTGGTGAGGCCACATCTGGACTACTGTGTGCAGTTCTGGGCTCCCCAGTACAAGAGAGACATGCAGCTACTGTAGTCCAGAGAACAGACACTCAAATGATCAAGAGACTGGAACATCTCTCACATGAGGAAAAGCCAAGAGAGATGGGCCTGTTCAGCCTGGAGAAGGGAAAGCTGAAGGGATATCTTATCCATGTGCGTAAATATCTGAACAGAGGGTACAAAGAGGAAGGAGCCAGACTCTTTTCACTGGTGCCCAGAGTCAGTATGAGCATTGGTGGGCAGAAACTGAAACACAGGAAGTTCTGGCTAAACATGAGAACTATGAGGGTGACAAAGCACTGGAACAGATTTCTCCAAGAGGTTGTGAAATCGCCTTCCTTGAAGATGTTCAAAAAACAGCTGGGCACAATCCTGGGCAACATGCTGTAAGTGATTCTGCATGTTTGGTGATTCTGCTTGGACTAGATGATCTCCAGAAGTTCCTTCCAACCTCAGTCATCCTGTGACTTTGTGATTAAAGCTCTGAAACTATGTTGAAATATGAATTGGTCCTCCTGGATTCACTATGACCTTTTACATGGCCTCCTTTACTACAAGCACAAAGGTCAGAGCAACTTGGACCACTCTTCTGATTCCTTGACAATTATTAGTACAGGATGGGTGAAGAGTAGGTTAATCAAGAATACAGTATGTGTCATCTTATTCACACTGATGCGTAGAGAAATCACAATTTCTTTAGGATAAGCAACCATTAGTTCTTCTTCAGGTAGCTCCCTCATGAATAGCGCTATATTTCAGATGAGCAGTATCCTCAGATGGTAACAGGAATAAAATGGATTAGTTTATCAAGTTAATTTGTTTTCTTGACCACAGTATATTGTCTTTTTCTTTTCTTAGAAGATGATCTTATCTGAACTAAGTATGTGATGCTGGTAGCCATTCCTAGAGAGAAAAAAGTCTCTTATTGACACAGATTTTGCAAGGTCTGAAAACACGAATCTATTGACAACAACAGCCAAACAGCAGTGCATATACTGTAGTATAACAAACTAATTCATTTTGATATGCCTCAGGAACAAGCGTGTCAATCGTCTACAAATTGGTTCACATGGAATTCTGAAAATATGATAAGGCTGCTTAAGATTGCAGCACTGCTATGTTCAAATGAATTAGCATATAAGGAGTGCAGGTTATCAGTGCCTGAGATGTGTTTTGTACCAAAAAGAAATGTCTTTTTGTTTTTTTTGCAGTGCAAGAGTTTCACAATGTGAGAAGCACTCTGAGAGGGGATTCTGTGAACACCTGCAGTGCTGCCTTAAAGTTTCCATCAACAAATCATACTCTAAGGGACTTGAAAGGCTTTGGACCAAAAAGAATTGCACAGGAGGACTGAAAGTGGTATGCCTGCAAGAAACAGAGTTGGAAGCACTCACCTGGTTTACATGGCACTAAAAAATTATGCTTTGGCCCCAGTGATGTCTTATACAGATGCCCACTGAGTGGCCCCTGTCCATGGTACTCAATGAACCAATATCCTGACCAGCATGTGCACTGTCTTGGACCCTTGAAGACACATGTCACCATCTGACCTGGCTTGGGAAGACACATGCGATCACTCCAGGGATCAAGAATGGCTCTGCTAACATGCACTAGCAAATAGGATTCTGGCTTTCTCTCTTGATTTTGGAAGTCTCTCTACTCATATCTTTGTTCAACTGAGGCAATGAAGCTAAAACCTCTTCAATGACTGCTAAACCAAGTCCAGCCTTTGTAAGCACAGGGCTGTAACGTGTCAGTTAGTTCTATGAGTACCAGGTACAGAATCACAGTCTTCCTAACGAGAACTGTAGGGCAGGCAGATTTTCATCCTGATCAGCTTGGTAGTTCCAAGCATTTCAGGATGTTTATTCACAGCCATAGGGCAGCCAGTTCCCTGAATTCACAAATATTCCTCCCAACTTGTTCTTTTAGTTCATGTATAAAGTAGTGTGTGTTATACAGATGTTATCATAAAGTATGGTTCATATGGGTACAAAACAATACAAAGAACATTATATTTGTTTATGAATTCCATTTACTGCTTGTCTACAGAGGTGCAGGTAAAGTGACTTTCACAGTACCTAACTTTAAGCAACAATTATGGGAACGCAGCCTTCCTAAGATGAGTCTAACATCAAAAGAGAAGGTCTTGCTCTTTTACAAGATGATTCGGGGAACTATTACACACTCTGAATGCAGAGCAGTTTGCTTTTTCTGAGATACAGAAGCATTGGCTATGTTGTTAAAAAGATCATGAAGTATGTAACAAATCAGTAGGATTCCAAAAGCCTGAAAATGTGAAGTTTAGCTGTGCAAGTATCCTGTCCAATTCTTCTTCCTCATCTCCTCCTCCTCCTCTCTCTCTCTCTCTCTCTCAGTGCAATGAAAGGCATTGAAGAACTCATACTTTTTATGAAGCTGACTGTAAGAAAAAATATTCATCCTTTTCGAAGAAAAATAGACTAGTCTGTACTGAACATACCCAATCAGGAGAAACTTCTGAATCTTCATAGCTCGACCTCCGCTGGTGCACATCAAAGAAGGATATGGCAGTCAAAATGGGAGCAGAAAGCTTGTGTTTTTCCTTTTTTAAATGAACTGTATTTTTACTCAGATGGTGGGTAGGAAGATTCTGATCTGAACACAGAAGGAAACCAAAGTTTGAATCCAAGAAATCTGATGACATGAATGACTGAAGGGAGGAACTCTGACAGGAAGGCTGATGAGAGTCTGAGAGTCGTGACGAGATACGAAGTGACTGGGCTAAATGAGGGAAATAATAGAAAAAAACTAAAAGGTATTTGGCTGCAAGAAACACAGGGAGAGAACTGATGTGAGAGATACTGAAGTTAAAAAAAAAAAAAAAAAGGATGCTAAAACTGTGACTATATGTATTTGATAGCAGTACCACAGCATGCTCCCTTCCTTTGCTGTCTCAGGCCTAAATGGGGGTTTTTGCTGGCGAAGGAGTGCGTGTCCCAACACGGAGAACTGGACTGAGTAAATCAACAGCACTAAAAAACAAAAATACCCCTCTCCTAAGTGCACCTTTTTCTCTGTTGAGTAATTTTTCAGAAGAACACCTTTCTCTGTCAAGTATATTACAGTATCATACAAATGCAGCTGCAGAGCCAGAATCCCAGAGACTAGGACAGAATGGGAAACAAGCGATAGGAAGGAAGATGTTTAAGTCAGCTTGAACTTATGGAGAAATTAATGTAAATGAATTGATGATGTAAATGAATGGATGAAGCAAAAGTACTGATGAACTGATGAAGGGGAATTGAAGTTGATATGGAGAGGGGAAAATGATTCATGTCTAGACAGGTCAGAGAGCTAAAACTGTAACAGGCTGGGCAAGAGTTTAAAAGGCAAAAAAAACTTTCAAAGTGAAGAAAAAGCAGAAACGGAAAGTGCTGTAACAGGTCCCCAAAACAGCACGTAGGCTTACTTATTTTTTCTGAATTCAGAATACATACACTCTCTGTGCCTCATTTCCTTATCTGTAATGCAAAGATAATGCTGCCCTTTCAGCTCTTGGGAATAGCGTGGCATTTGTAAAGCTCTTGGATAACATTTAGTGACAAACCACTGAAAAATCCTTGAGGAAAACAAACATTTTATAATGGAGTTTACATAGCATGAAGTAAATCCCAAAGGCTTTGGGAAACATTGATGATAAGACAGCCTATTTAAAAGGCATTCATTAAGCGCACAGGTGCGATGGTGTTCACTGAGTGAAGCAGGGCAGCTGTGGAAAACACCACACTCCTCTGTGATCATAAACTGTATCAGCTTGCACACAAAGGGGGTACACATACATACAAAGTCAGGATGTACAGGCATTTCTTATTTTCAATAGCATGTTCATGAACCTTAATAATGTTCTTAGTGTATTTGTTCTGAATATTAAGGAATATAGTTAAAAATCTTTATCAAAAGCATATATGTTTCTATGTGCCTATTCCCCGACACAGATCTCTGCACAAACCAGCAGGCTGCTGTGACATAGAGTCCAGGAGTAAAAGTCTGCCAACAGGGACACTTTTCACTTCAGGTACTTGAAACTCATCAGGTGTTAAGTGCTATGCAACCCCACTGTACTCACAGCTGACTTGTGGCCTGGCTTTCAAAACAACAAGGCCTTTCTGAAACGGCACTTGGCAGCTCTGGTCTGAGGGACAACAGAAGGCAGGAGACATAGGGATGGAGGAAGTCAAGATCCTTCTCTGGAGAGGTGATAATGTGGAGTAGGAGATTAAGTAGGAGGAAATAGGATATTGCTCAATATTGGCAGAGTCTTTAATGCCCCATCTGCCATTTAAACAAACCCACTTCAGACATGCCGTAGATATACTTTTTCCTCCTGCTCAGTGGCACTTCAGTGACTCAAGTTAGTGCGTTGTAACAGCAGAAGCAATGATGGCATTCCTCCTCCTAGCAAACAGGACAAGTGTCTCTGTTTCAGAGAACAGTGAAAAGTCAGAAGAAAAACAGCAAACTCCAAAGAAAAGTCTGCCCACCCCAAGCATTAATTTGACCAACCTTTAGGATCTTTCATTAATTAACCTTTAGGATTTGCCTCCTAAAGTTAGCAAGATAACCCTGCTTGCTTTCTTGGCCTCAGGGAGCCCTTTCTCTACAGAGTCTCTCACTCACACTTTCCTTCCTTTGATGTGTCTTTTTCAAGGAATCTGTGAGCGAACCTTAAACTCTTCTTCCCTACATACACTTTTTATACTTCATCCAGGGGTCTTCTGGTTTATCGTGCAAGTTTATCATCAAAGCCTTATTCTCCAACCTCTAACTTACTTGTCACTTTTCAGAAACATCAATCTATGGGACTGCAACATTCCAGCCTTGGTCTTACATTCAGAAGCTGACGGTTCCCCTGATCCCACGCACTCTGAATATTCCCTCCCCTTCACTTTTAAAAATCATTTTGGTCATCTTCAGGACCATTTAAAAATGAAAGAACAAACAAACTACTAAAGTTATTAGAGGGAAGAATACCTTTTTTCTTGCTGTTAACATATTAAAAAAGGTAAATGAAATGAAATGTGCATGGCACACACTGCAGTAAAAGTCTCTTTACTAAAATCTCTGGGAAGAAATTTCAAATGAAAATTACTGAAAAGACACACTACACTTTTAGCAGCTAATGAAACTCAGCTCTATTGTATCACTAGGGGGCAGGAGATCTGTATGTTCTCCTTTCTTGTTGTATGCAAAGTAGGAATAAAAGACCACCTTAAACTATGAAGTTTGTAATTTTAATGTGGTTTCTTTGTTGTTTTATTTCCAGGCAAGCGGTAATTGTTCAGGTTTGGGGTTTGTGAGGCATTTACAGTTTTCTCTATTTAAATTTTCTTGTTAAACCATGTGCTCTTAAGCCAACTCTGAAGAAGTCTCTAAATCTGTACTTTTCCCATGTGTGCAACTGCTGCAGCCATCAGGGACGGACAACATGACAGTACTTTTCCATGTCTTGTTTCAAAACAAGAGATGTTGTTCCTGTCTTCCTTGCCATGGCAGCTTGGCTTGGCTGAGTGTCAGGCGTTTGCTGCCGTCCCTATTCGCGCATCCACTGATAACCTTCGTGTCTATGTGGGCGGTGCAAGGATGCTCCCATATACTGCTCTCTTCCCTTCAACGCCTCCACCTACCTCAACTCATGCACATGAAAAGAAGTAGCACTAAAACAGTAAACTGGTCCTCATCCTTCGTAAAGAAGCAAACAAAAGTTTCCATCTCTCTTCATTCAATCCATGTAGACACTCACCTCTTGGCTAATTCTATCTTCCCAAATTGCAGTAAACACAGTGTGTCTTATGCCCTCCTCTAACCATAGTCCTCAGATCCATGCAGAATTGCATTCCTTATTTCTCTATTTTTAATATTTTGATAGAGTTGCAAACAGAGGCTCCAAGAGGGCCTCATGGTAACTACCTGTCTCATGGTAATTAAAAGGAGAATTTGACGTGTTTACAATCTGTTACTCCAGTTTTCTGACTGCACCCAGGAGAACATGAACTAGAGAAATGCATACATATGCATATTTGCAAAAAATACAGACAGATAGTGCTAAAATGTAACTTAAAGTAATTCAAACATACCTAGATATAGAAATTAACTCCAAAGACATTCAAAGAGTTTCATTTTGACATGTAATTATAGCATATGCCTATTTTCATGGAATAGCAGTCAGCAGTTACTAATTATCATACATTTAAATATATGTTTGACTTTCCCCTTTAAAGGCCCTTAATATCCTTAGCTTCTGTATTAGGATAGAGTACTTTGTCTGGCACCCTATAACAACATTACAAATACCACCGGGAGCATCTAATCTTGAAAAAAAGAATAAGCAAATGTTATTTTCCCCACTGTGCTATGCAGTATATTGTATGCATACATTTAGTCGAAGCAGTTCACAATGCAATCATTAGTGGCAGGGCACTGTTTGAAAGCCTGCAGATATGTGCCAGCTTATGAATGTCTTTATTTCAGGAACATTTTCTCCTTTCTCATAAATCAGTCTTTGCATACTTCAGGTTAAAAGATTACTACGGAAAGGAAGAAATACTCTGCCATCTGCTCCTACCATTTGGAATCAGTACATTGTTTTCCTTCATAAAGTTTGAGTACTTAAATCATATAACATCCAAAATGGCTTTAAAGGCCCCTGAGACTACTTTTCAAGTACTTACTCTTTGCTCAGTAGTTAAGGATGTGCATTTTTCATGGTTCAGTTCCTCATTTTACACAGGGTCTGCATAGCCTGAAGTGTCACATTTCATGGGAATTTCACAAAGCATAAAAAATTACACAAAAACTGAAGATTCATTTTCATGTAGACAGAAAGCAACCCAAAGCCTTCCAGCCTGTGTCAGCTTTAAAAACAAGGGAAATCCATAATTTTATGGTGGTGTTATTCCTGAATTCCATGTAGACTATGGGAATCTTATATCCTCCTCTTGAACAGTCACAACATGAAAGGCCATTTCGTATAGCGCGCAAAGCAAGGTCCAGTTCAGTTTATTAGCAGATGTGTAAATTACTATATGGTGGTTAAACTTTTGAACTCCAGTTTGATTCAGTGCCAATTCCCATCCCAGACCAGGAGGACTTGTATTGTACGCAGTGTGTTAGGACCATCTGGCTCTGTTTCCAGATGGATCACAGACTAGAATCATATCCAGGGAGTGGAAGAGGAGGAAGGAGAGGGAAAGGATCAATCCACTAGCTAAAGGAACACTTAAGACTGTGTTTGGCAGGAAGCTCTCACTGCAATACATGCATAAATCAATTCTAATGAACATAATTTAAAAATATTCAAAACTGAAATAAATAAAGGAAATATTTCATAAAAGTATAAGCAGGAAAGGAAGGAGGATGTTTTCCCTCTTAAACTGCATTTTTCCAAGGTCAAGCTCTCCAACTGCCCTTGAACAAGTAAACAAATGTGTTTAGGAAGATTTACAGAGGTGAAAGAGGATTCAGTTACTAAGACAAGAAACCCACTGTTTATACTGCTAATCATGGAGGTGCTAAAGCATGCCCTCTTTCCTGGCAAAGCCAAGAGCACTGCAATCACACTGTCATTCCTAAACTAAAGCCTTCACAAAGCAGGATTCAAACTCCACACATTTCTATTCCATTAATTTGCAAGACACAAGAAGAGTAACATCTTGAGGTTTCTGCAAGCACATAGCAGGCACAAGGCTGATCTTTCAGAGTCTGTTCTCTTTGATACAAATCACAACAACTGCCACCTGCAAAGCATGCCAGTGGAAAAAGTGCTGCTTTTACAGAGCGCAAGAGCCCCACGGCAGCCTCGCGATTCTTCACTGTGCTTCACAGCTTCAGTGCTGCTGATTAACAGGTCTCATTAGCACAGGTAAGCTACTGCCATACACTCCCTTTTGGGCACCTAAGAGTATCTCTCCCTGCAGAGCTGCTCTGGACACACCAGATTCCAGGGAATGTGCCAACTATTAAAATGGTTTAATACAACTACAGCCTGATGTCCATTTAAAATGAATGAGTGACACTCGTCAAATATTCACCAGACAAGGCTGTAGCTCTGGTAGCATTTTTAAGAGTCAGCAGAGAGATCACGGAATTGAATTTACAGTAATTGAACCATCAAGTCCCTCTTGGAAGCAATATTCTTAAGTGCTCAAGCTTTAGGTACTTGCTGTGGGGCATAGAGCCTTACAATGGCTATTTTGAGATCAGCTGATTAAGTTTATATAATTTTTAAAGAATTGTGCATGACAGGTCAAACTGAGGGCTCAGAGATGCATACAAGCCCTCCACAGGTACATAGAGATACCTGCACAACAGAAGAGCATTAGGAAACCTTTTCTATTTCCAGGAAAAAAAAATAAATAAGAGTAAGCCTAATCACATTCTGTCTGTTCCTATTTACTTGTGGCTCTTGTGTAGAGTCTGAAGTTGCTAGCATACCTTTCTGCAACTAGAATACTTCATGCTGTCCTCCTGAATCAGGAATAATGCAAAGGTACGCCTGAGATGGTATTATGTCAATTTCCACTAATAAACTACCATCTGTTTCTCTGCTGCAAAACCAGTTTAGCAAGATGTGACTTTCTGGAACAGATACACATTCTTACTGATTTTATTTCTCTTCTTTTGATGTTTCTACAAACCATGCCTATTACCCATCCTAAACTCTATATAATATTTAACCTTCAATGCAAAAGACCAAGGCCACATAATCTATCAGAATAAGGGAGGAAAATTCAAGAGCACTGGAAGTATCCTGGTCCCTGCGATAATGAGGGATCTCTTAGGTAAAAACAGTCAGCTGATTCTTGGAAATGCATCAAACCCCATGTTACAAAGAGCAGAACTACAAACCCCAAGCATTTCAAGTAGTAGTTGGCTTGATGCAGAAATACCACCAGTTTCCTGATAACCCTCTTGTTCTAAAAACCAACCATGAAGTTATAATCAGCAGTTTCTACCATCTGCTTGCAAAACTTCACCCGTCCTTTCCACTTCCTCCAGCTTCTGGACACGTTTGAGCACTTGGTGTCACAGAGACAAATAGGAACCAGACGGTCCTTACACGTCACGGGACTGAGTTGTTTCAGGAATTTAATCAGCTTTCCTAGAACGTGCAGCACAGGCGCTCACTCTGCAGTTGGCGCGCAGGTGAAATCTCATGACGCCAGCTTTATAAATAGGCCTAACTGGCGGTGGCTTTAGTGACATGTCTGCGACTGAGCTCCTTCTGTCTGTCACTTCCGCTACCTGACTGCCATCTGGATATCTGTGACCAAGCCTGACCAGACTACAGGAATGAACTTTCTAGCTTTCATCTAATTCTGGACAACCCCTAACACTGTGAATCCACAAACCAGCAATTAGGGATTCAGGTAGCCCAATAAGCTCTGCAAAGAGGACAGATTACCTTTTGGCAGCATTCTCTCTGCAGACCAAGGGCCTGAACCCCCAAGAGCTACTCACAGCACAGTGCCAGCAGCCTCACCCCTGAGCACCCCACTCCTCCTTTTCCAGGATATTTTTGTAGCCCTTCATCCTGGGCCTGCACAAACTGGCTTCCTTCTTGCCTTCCCAACAGCACTGGCTAAAATAACTAAACCTGTGAAGGTTGCCATAATTATATCAATTCTTTAGTTTATGCTCAGCCATTACATTTCAGATGTTGCTCTTTCTTTGTGTAGCAGGACCAGATGAAAGAGATGTGTTCAAAATGATATCCAAAGTACCTTCAAAATAGCATCTATATTAATCCTCATCAGTTGTGGACATTCTCCTTTCTCTTTGATCCATTTCCACCTGTTTCTGAATGCTCAGGCAACGCCCACCATACTTCAATCCCTTCACTGGTACAGAAACATTTAATTACAGTTACTATCACCCTCCACAGTGCTAAAAGTGAATCTATCATCCTTACAAAAATTCTCAAAGTGAGGGAGGGAGAAATGAAGGAGAAAAGCAACCCTGCTTCTGTGAAATCCATCCACCCTCAGGCACAAAACTTACCATTTTTTCACAGTTCCATAAAAATTTTAAGGAACGTCAGAAAGCCAATTTAAGCAAAAGAATTAAAAAGTAAGGAGGGACAAAAGCTGTGTTTTAAGTAATATTTCAACAGAATAACTTGAGAGGAAAAACTCTGGCTACTGTTGTTTCAGGCTCTGTAGACTATTCACCGACAGATGAGAATGTTTTGGGAAAGGTCCTGTCAAACAATCTTGCTCCATGGGACCTAGCAGAAATAAATAGTCACTCTTTAGCACTTGACAATAAATGGTCTTGGTTGCTCTGGATTGCACCTAAAAGGCACACTGTTATCTTCTATTCACTTACCCATTAAAGTTACTAAAACTTTGTGACTCATGTTTAGTCTTTTTTCTTTTTTTGGCAGCTCCTTCTGCCTTTAAGCAAGTCAAAACCCTCAAGTAGCAATTAGCAATCAGAAAGCGTTTGAATGAAACACCACAGACCTTCACAAAAAAAGGAAAGCAGTGCTTTCAAGAAATAACTTGAGCATCTGAGAACGCATAATGGCATGGAACTACCTGTACCATTTATGTGTACAAATAATTCCTTCCTATTTGCACTTCTAGGTACAAAGATTTTTTTGACAAACCAATTCACAGAAAATACCCTGAACTTAGGAAGACAAGAACAAGGGAAGCACTGTGCTGGTGAGCCCAGGGAGAGGGGGCAATGCCATGACTAGGGTTGCCGTTTACTGTAAGTGCTGCAAGCTGTGTTTGGGTCATGACAGGGGAACAGAGAATTAAAGGAAAGTTGCAGGAGAAATTCAGTTGGAATATGGGATGAAGGAGAATTCACATCTCTTTTTTGTTCAGGTTAAGTCCGATGAAAGTAAGGAGGATACGTCCCATGACAAAACGGACCGCAGACAAGGACACCACAGCTGTAAAGCTGAAAAACTGCAGACAAGGGCTCCTTATTTTATTTCTGTAACTTAACACAGAGTTCAGAGCTTAGGAGACCATCTCAGTGTTAACTAGGTGTGTTTTTGGTGATATTTACAGGCACCCTGTTCACTCTGCTTAGCCAGATGCGGCACTGCAATAACACAAAAAACTGTTGCAAAAAAAAAAAAAA
>VZSV01000072.1:447396-468585 GCA_013398735.1 Nothocercus julius
AGCAGCAACAGCAAATACTTGCTAATACCAGCACAACAGCCAAGGTCACAGTTTCCTTGGTGCAATGCCATGGACTTTAGTACCAAGTCTCTGCTGTATCAGTCACTGAATTCAGTGGAAACTCAACAACCTCATCAGACATAGATTCAGGCTCTTAGGCACAGCACAGCACAGTTACAGAAGCCACACATCAGGAAAAGGACCGTAGAGATCTTCCCTGGATTTTGGCTGCACTGAGGCTGTCTTTAATAATACACACATGAAAAGGGAAGTTTCCATTCTTCTTAATCCACTCCTGCATGTCAAATGAGCTCTCACTAAGCTGAAGGTACACGATACTGTGCTAAGATCACTCAGATGTGACCGACTTCTCCGATATTAGTAGATCATTTTGTCAACTCTGAGGCTCCGTACCCTGGATCCGATCCTGACAAAGACGAATCACATGGCTATTCTGCATTACCATTACAAGGCCACCTGGACAGTCAGGTACTGTAAATGCCTATTAGATTTCCCAGTTTTGAAACTGCATTTTTTGGCTGCACATTCAGCTGAAGGGAGAAGATACCATCCAGCTGAGGGTGATCAATGTTGAGCTGACACAGGAGCGAAACACTGGACTGAAGGCCAACCTACCCAATACAGAACCTTTAATTTGGTTCCAGTACAAATTTTATGAGCACATCTATAGCTAATTGCCTCCTAGAAACCTCTTCTTTTCACCATCGTGGAAAGAATCTTTTTTCTTTCAATTTTTTATACTTGTCCAGTTTTATCGTGGTTCATAGTGTGAGTATATGCAAGCCATCATCCAAGTAAGTTTATATCACGGCTCAGCTAGTGGCATAGAAAATAGTTTGTGTGTCAGTAGTTTGTTTTTCTACACATCTTAACAAGCTCGTATTTACACAGATCTAATCTTCGGTTCTTTAAGTTCCACTTACTACTCAAATCCTTAAAAACTTAGAATCAGGTTATCTAAACAATCCTCCTCCTTATTTTTATATTACTCCTACTTATATATTTGTATTTCTGAATTTATAGATTGAGTTTTGGCAGCTAAATATATCAAACTGACAATTTTAAAGATACTTATATATGTCAGTCTGAGAAAATTCAGATGAGCAATCCACCACAATTACGCACTTGTGACTGTCTGTTTACTGTGAGAGCATGCAGCAGTGAAGACCTCTTGGTACGACCGTTCTCCCCTTAGTAGTAAGTTCTTCAAAATACTGTAGCAGCTCTCCCAGTTTCCAGCTGGTGTTTCCTTGTTAGAAGAGAACTGTATGCAGCCATCCTGCTCCATGATGAGCATTAACCCCCTGCCCTTGAATTTCCCAATAAAATGCAAGAATGTGGAGCAATCTGAAAAAACATGCTACAGATGTTTGATGTGGCAGTTGTAGCAGACCTGAGAAAGAGACTCGGAGAAATAAAAACAGCTTTTTGAGCATTTTTACCTCTCAAGATGTAGTTCTGGTAATTCTGGTCGGCTTCTGCTCCCACCTTGATCAAACAAGTCAGACCTTCCGCCACCACAAACTCATGAACCAAGTCCTTGTCATCCTGCCACAAAAGAGACAGAAAGCTGCATTACACTTTTGAAAGACAAGGCAATAGGGTATATCATAGTGTAAAACCAAGCACTGGCCTTTATGTTTTCAGATGACTTAAGCATTTTTTTTTTCTGAAAGATGTCAAAGAAGACATTTCAAAATCAGAATGAAATGCTTCTATGCAAGGCAAGAAAAACATTCACCTTTACCTTTTACCTTTAAGTCAACTGTGGAAGATCAGCATTTGCAAGACATCCAAACTCATTTATTTTTCTTTACAAAAGTGTACAGACTTTCTACCCGATACTATAATTTCATAAAAAGCTTATTTCCTTTCCTAAACTATTTCCTATATTTAAGTGAGCTTTTCTTTATGTTTTTAAAATAATATTAATTCAATTACTAGCACTTTTCCTTAATGTAAAAATACCAGCCAATTACAGCAGGCGTTTAAGAAGTCAACATGCATTAAATGTCAACTTCGAGCAGTCCTGTCTAGGATTTAACATAGAATTTGCAGCAGTTAAAATTGAGTTGGCCTTGCACACAAGTGACCTACCCCTCATTTACAATGTGGGTGCAACTTTAAATTATATGAGCTGTGTAAAGTTGGTATGGCTAGTTTCATATTTACTTTTACCAAGCTACATAAAGCAGAAGCTTAAGAATCTATTCTAAAATATAAGCCAAATACAACAGAACCTGGAAAAGAAAATATCACAGATATGTTGATAATTAGTAACAGCACTAAGAGCTCAGAGCTCTTTCTGCTGATCCCATTAATGAAAGAGCAAGAAGGACCAAGGCTAATAATTTGATAGCAGTAAAACTCTTAAAGTAACTCCCTTTTTGACCAGTTCTTTACTCAGGGCAATCAACTGAAACCATATCGTATACCAAAGAGCACGGGGCATTGCTCAGAACTAAATGCACACTGTCATGCCCAGGGAATGGACAGCTTGGGGTCGGAAGGCTCCCTTCTCACCTTGCACAATGCTCATATAGACAAACAGAAAACCTGATTAAACAGCACTTAATGAATCAGCCACACAACTGAAGCATGCAACCAATTTAAAATATTAATGAAACAGGGCTACTCTGCAAACAACATCATCCTATTTGCTGAATTCCCTCATTTCATGATTTTTAATGACTGTTCATACATATTTTCATCCCCAGAAACATATTAGAGATAGAAATTTCAGGTTTCCAGGATTGCAGTTCTGGGTAGCCAAGATGTAGGGAGTGGATAAATAGCTTTGTTTAGAATTATTTCTGAATTTACCACATACACTAATACACTTATAAAACTGACAAGCCAACTAAAACAAGTCTCTTTAACCTGACCATTCACTGATTGCAAATTTCCTTCAGCCTGACAATTTATTTCTTAGAAATTTATTTCTTTCATTAGAATTATGTCATATAATTCTTAAAGGCTGGTGAAATAGGATACTTGAAAACTGCAAGGTGAACTGATAACTCACAAGACATTTAGAAATTATGGAAGAAATATTTTTAATTTTGTAGGAGAAAGTGAAGTGAAAGTATAATTTGTTAAGCCAATTTAATTATACTTTATGCATTCATATACACATAATTATTTATCCTTTATATAAAAATAAAGTATACAAACATTCCCCACCACTTTCCAGAAATATGAGATAAAAAAGACAAAATAAGCACGATAAAATCCACTGCTCTACAGGCTCACACCCAAGATTTTATTAATTTCTTATGCTTGCTGTTTTCTTTTTCACGTGTGTTGTGTTTTTCTTTATATAGAGGAAAGGTCTGTTGTATCTTTGGCCGAGGCACTAGCCTAAAGAGCTGCCAACCTGCAGAGCGTGTCGCGACGCGCGGGAGGTGCATGGGGCAGAGGCGCGCGCACATCTGGCCGCCCTGTCTCAAGCAGTGGCCGTTGCAGAGCCCTTCCCAGGTGTCGTCTCTGAGGCGTCTGAGCTCTAAGTCTCCAGCTATTTATTTCGAGTTAATTTGTGCAGCAAGCATTCCCCAAATTCTTAAGGCAAGCTTCCAGCACAATACTTTACAATGATCGGAATCCACAGAAATTAGCTTCAACACAAAAAGGACCCTCATAAAATGCCTTCTGTTGATCAAAGCCGTATCTCAGCTTTGGCCCACCCAAACTTGAGGTGCTCAATTTAAAATCAAGCACCAGAAGTAACCCAGAACTAAATGTGCATGCATGTAAGCCAGCCCACACTGATAGACAAACTACCTTCAGCTCTCCCAGTATGATGGGATGAGATGCACCCTGCAGCCGCTCTGAGAGGCAGAAGCAGAGGCAGGGGACCCGGAGGATATTCCTCCCTGAGCACCAAGGAGAGCCACGCAACTGCTCCCTCCCATGTAGTCATTTCTCATTAAAAAGGACCTTAAGTGAGACCTCAAGGACCTCATTCTTCGAGACTTTTGAAACCTGCATTTCCTAGAATTCTAAAAATAGGAACAAATTCCTTAAGTAAAACTGAAGTAAAGTTTACTCACAGCTCGGATAAAAAAAAGTCTACACACCAGAGGAGCTCACATGCTATTCCCAGTGCCTAGGAAGTAAGTTAATTTGTACGCCAAGGGCCACAGCTCCAAGTGTTATGCTATTAGACGGAAAAGGTGTCAGCTTTCCTGACCAAAGGTGTCCAGTGTGAGGAGTGCAGGAGCAGGGCAAGGGAAGGATGGCATGGAAGGATGCAGAAGTGAGAGAGGTTAGCACCAAGTCATAATACAGTACAGAGTCAAAAAGCTGAGAGAACATTCCCTCCCCACCCCCCCGGCTTTTCTTCCCAGAAATATGAGGACAAAAAACGGTTTTATTGGACCATAGGTGACTCTCTATTTAAAGAGAAATAAAAGATATAAAAATACAAACTATTGAGTGGGACTATAACTGCAATGACTCCTTCAGTTGGTCACGATGCTCTAGCTCAGAGCATATTTATTGGTACATAAGCAGAAATTCTGATCTTGCACCAACTTCTCCAAAGTATACTTGCAATATCATTGAGTTGAGAAAGAAATCTAGTCTGGTTTCACTCATGATCAAACAATATTGGAAAAACAGACAAAAAGAGTAATAACCGTGGTCTACGCGTTCTAAGAATTATTGGTAGACCTAACATGGTCATTTGGGAAAAGTAAAGGACATGTGAAAAAAATAATTGTTCCTATGCTGGGGAGTTAACAGTAGTCTAGCTTCAGTGAACTTCAGCTTGGACTCAGAAAGGAAAACTCTCAAAAGTGATTAAGGGCTAATGATAATCAGTGAAGGGCAAAAATGATAATACCCCTTAATAAATCTAAGATATTCTAAATATTTAGCAGCGAATGCACGTTAGAATATCACCCAGGGAAAATGTAACAATGTAAAACAGATCTTCAGCATAACTTTTTAGATTCATTTTTTAAACAAGCTTCTTCAAAATGAAAATTGTCCGATCTGCCTTCTGGGACTTTCTCAAAGCAGCTGAAGGAGTAAATTGCTACAGCACAGAGTCATCCTTGACTGAAATGAGATATATTGCAGCAGAACTGCAAAGGCAATGAGGGGCTGAAGGACTTTAACCAGACTGCTTTTGAGAAGCACTGAATAAACAAATCAAACCCGAATTAAGAAAAGGCTTTTACGGTATTTCTCCTGTCCCAAATAAAAGGCAGAGAGAAGGTGTAATGAAGCAGAATACAAACACATCATGTGCTAGACGTAAATTTGAGGGCAGCGCATTATCTAGTCTATCGTGTATACGTGAGGCAAAGGGAGAAGCCAACATCTGGAACGTGCAAGGAAAGATGAAAGGACTCCAGGCCCATATACTCCAAATCGAGAGGAGACTGTTTATATCCATTTTGTTCCAGGATAATCTTTTCAGATCCATTAACTCCCTGACTTGCCAAGTGAGGCGACCTCCAGAGTCAAGGCTACTCTCGGCCTGCGGCCTGGGGCCCGGGTTTCCTGAAGGAGTGCGTACATAATATCCACTAATATCACAAAGATTTATGAGCCCTTAATCAGCAGGCGTTAAAGCACTGATGAGCAAAGCAGCAAAAGATAGGCAAAGCTCTCTAAGGTTCCCTATAAACTCCTACTACCATAAAGATTATGCAGTGACACAAAGACTAGCTAGTTAAGGGCTTTGTGCAAAGAGAGCAGTGGCCTGGTCAGCTAACTGTATTTTAACCATCCATTCATAGTCTGGGGACAACAACATCTTTTCCTTTGTTTTGGCTTTTCAGAAAAAAAAAGAAAAAAAGAAAAAGCATATGCTACTTTAGTCCCGTAAGTAACAAAAATACATGAAAACATTCCTGCTGGGGAGTTTGAAGTTTGCTCATCAGGTCAGTGACTGAAAAAAACTCACAGATCATACTTTTACCTGCATATCTCAGTTGAGCTATATATATATATGTATAAAAAAAAGACAACAAACTGTGATTAAGCTGCCTATGGTATGTGTGTTCACTCAAAATACACTAAGCCAACAACCTTTAGTGTCCTACAAGCTATGTTTCCATATCCCATATAATGCATTTGTTCATGTAGGCTTTCTTCTGGAGATGAAGACCGAAGGCTTTTTTCAAGAAATAGCACTTTCCAAGAATGTATCTTATCTGAAGTGCAGCTTACACACATGAAGATAGAATGTTTTCAAACTGTTAAATATATTACTGAAACCTGCTATTTCTGGGGCCTATATATTTGAAACGCAAATTATTTTTGTGTTTCAAAACACAATTATTTTTGTCACCTGAAAGCTCTTCTCCTTCTAATGAGGATCAAAGTTGTGAAAACAGTTTCTCAAGAGGCTTTTTCCTTTTCCTAATGTTTTACTAGCAATATTTTCTTGATAGCTGTAACTAGCACTACTGAAAGCTATATTCCAAGTATTCATGTATTTTGGGAAACTGGAGAGTAACTACATAGTCACATTTGGATATCCACATACATATTTCTCTTTTACGTGACTAACAGCTGTGCAATGTACCGTCTTTCCAAAAAAATCATAACAAGAGGCTTGTCTATGACATATCCAAAGAGAACCTCATTTTTATGGTGTGGTTTTTTTCTTTTGTTTTTTTTTTCTTGTCCTTAAGTTTCACCCATTATTTTTGGTTGCTTGAAGGCTGTCATATTTAATCTTATTCCATACATATCTCACCTGTTTCTGTTGCAAAGTTACATGTTGCACACTTTATAACTCGGGAACAATGCCCTTTCCCAGCCTGTATTCTCCCCATAGTACATTATTGAATAAGCAATTAATCGTATTTCTTGCTTATCTAGCTTTCCAAAAGCAAAAGTGGCAATTATTTGAGCCTACAAGCAACAACAGCATGGGCAGCAAGACTCATCCACATGGACCTTCTTGCTAAAAAAAATTAGCAGGGAGAAATAAAGGAGGATGTTTTTCCTACAGGAGGAGCTCCATTCATACTGTGAACCGTAAGGATCAATGCACTTCAGATCAAAATAGAAGCTTCACTCTCTGTCTTGTCACTCCGTTAAGAGCCCTATTAAGCAACTGAAAATCCAATTTGATTCTTGGTCCAGCTGTTTTTGTCTTTGGACCAAAAATCCTAACTTCACAAAAATATACTGCATTCATGATAATTCACACGACCATTTGACAAAGGACAAAATTAATCTTCGCAGCTCAGCATACACAGGGTAGTGTGAGGGGAGAAATTTCAACCCCACTTGACTGAAAGCTGAAAAGCAGCCTCTTCTGCAGCTTGAAATCTTCTCGGGCAAAATGGTGGCAGTAGGGCAGGAAGGGTTCATTCAGATGCTGACTGTCTCCAGAAGTCAAAATTCGCTACTTTTGAGAGGGGAAGCTAGGAAATCCTCAGTCACATTATCAACAGCATGTTGTAAAAGTGTGCTGTCCGGCCTCTACATTAATATGTAAGAAGCAATCTCTCTTTGAGAATCTCTCTTCCTCAGACTGCCCCTACCAGGAGTATATGGTGAAATAGCAATCCTAGATGTTTCTGCTCATGTGAAAAAAAAAAAAAAAAAAAGCAAGTAAAAAAAATATATACATGGATCGCTAAAATGCCAGCCCCTTCACAGAAACTTCCCTTCAAAATATAATTGATAGGCACCTTTTCTGAGAAGTGAAAAGGCATCACCCCCTACCTCCTCTTTTTTTTTTTTTTTTTCCTCCTTTCACAAAGTCAAGATAGGATCACAAAGTTCATCTGGGCTTAGGAGGATTAAGGGTGAGGGATTAGGCTTTATTCATTTGGGGATGTAAATTAGCTGCAGAGGGACAGCAGCTGACTGGGGAGGAAAGGGAGGAAGGAGGCAGGTCAAAGAGCAAAGCATGTGCAGCTCCAGACTTGTGCGGGTATAAATCTGCGATGACAATGCATCTTGCTTGCTACAGTGAGAGTGTAAAATATGGCTCCATTGTCCAATATACTTTAAAAGGTCCCTCCACTAGCAAGATAATGATGGAAGAATGATCGTTAACAACACTATCCGTGATGGTCCAGCTCCTCTGATCTGCCTTATTTACTCCCTTGTACTTCTAATAGTGTAAAGGGAATAGGAAACAACTGACCTTTCTGAAGCATTGCTCCCGTGCTGGCTCCTAACCCAGCTGCCCTCACCAGTACGTGAGAGCGTGTGGCTGTGACCACGCTGTACTTCCATCATCTGAGAGACTTGGTGCCCACAGGTTGCCTGTGTAATTTAACACGTTTATACAGTGCTCTGCCCCAGTAGCAATGGAAAAGCAACAGCCAGTTCCTCTTGGCCCTCTTTCAGCCGCCTAGCTAGCAATGGGACCCCAGAGCCTATGTTTGATATATACCACAATAACATCTCCACAAGAATTTGTATTTACAACTGTTGCTACCTGCCTTCACAGTGTGCATCACATCTGCTAAAGTTACCAGCAAAATAATTACTCCCATCGATGAGGCTACAGTGATGCAGTAATAGAAGAGTTATGCTGTACTGTATTAGAAACAAATCCCAGACCATTTCTGGAGTCCAGTTTTTTTATTGGCTAAGCAACAGGTTGCATTTTATGGATCAAGACTGGCTAGCAATGTTTGCAGTTAGAAAAATCTAATTCTGGCTTGAAAACTGAACAAACATAGTCAGGAAGTGATTGAAGCAGCATGGACCGCGAAGATATAATTTATAGTTACTTTCCCACACTTCAAACTATAATTCTGTTCTTTGGACTCCAAAATTAAAATACTGGATTGAAAACGCTGAAATGTCTGATACTAAGTTCAATTGTCACTGTTTATTTCAGTGCACTTTAAGAGCCACAATGGCAAATAATTTGGGAAGCAAATCATCCTATCCATACATACACGCTTGCTCACATGCACAAGTATTTGTAGTCCTGTGAGCCTCTCCAGATTCTACTGCAGTTTTAGCCTAACTTTACTTAGGCAGCTACCAAACTGAAATCTGTGCATGGAGCAGATAGCCAGTGATTAAAGCAGTCAGCTCTTGTATTGATTCATTAAACCTCTGCTCTACGTTGAGTCTGAGCACTAGCTGTAGGACATGGCCCATACTCAGTGTGTGGGCTGCGAGGAGGAGACTTTCTACAGGCACAAAGAATCGGTCTCTCAGAGATGAAGTATTTTCACTCTCTGATGCTGAGAACTCTTCTCAGAAAATATTCTAAGAGGAGGACACTAGGTATGTTCAGTTGTCTTCCTCTCCTCACAGGCCCGTAAGCACCCCAGTTAGATGGGGGGTCCCTAGAGAAAGCAGGTGCCCTGCACCAGGATGTTCCAAACCCCCGATCAGCTGCTGAGGCAGTGGCAGAAGCATTTTGGTGGACAAGAAATAACCAGTTTATCTCTCAGAAGAAGCTCCCTCTACTTGCTATCTCTGATGGGTGCGGGTGGCCACTTTAGCCACCCTACCGCCCTCACGTGCTGCGCCGCAGCTTTTGCTACTCTGCCCTTTAGGCTCTTTGCCACACTCCTCCTATTTGCTTCTCTCCTCCAGCCTCCTCGCTTCCCAAAGTACAAGTACACAATCTTTGTAGAAGTGAGGCCATAATCTGACATACAGAAATACACAGAAACCACTACTTTTATACTATTCCCTTTTTTTCCTATTCTTACACCTATTTACATGGAACATTTTACAAAAGCATATACCGAGATGATTATTTTTTTCTTTCTATGGAGGTAATTTTAGAGGTTACGTAGCCTGCAATGCTAAGTTTGGCTTCCAGTGATCATCACAAGAGAATTCATGGTCAAGCCTCAGTTTCTCTTGCACATCATTGCAATGAGCTGGTTGCCTAAGCATCAAACAGGAAATGTCAACATTTTTTTTTTTACAGTCTCTTAATCACCTAAAGAATACATCTGCTGTCAGCTAATCATGATGATAATGCTACACTATGCCATTCAAGTATTGAAAAATCCATTTTATTTCGTTCCAGTATTAAAATTTTGGAAAAAATGGATCAAACTATTGATAACTATGAATTTCCATCTTGGCTTAAACAAGAGGTCCTGAAATCTTCCCGGAAGCAAAATGTTTGGTTTATAACTCTTAATTCCCTATAAACTCCTTTCTCAAACACTCTCACTCTAGAAAAAAAAAATATTCTGCTGCTGCGTAACAAGAATTGAAATGTTCATAGTTTGTTTTACACTAAAAAAAAAAAAAAGGCAAAACAAATACATTTATTAGCGGTGTCTGTTAGCAAAGCAGAGAAGTTACAATAGCACTTGATGTTTTGCATCTCCTCTACATCAGGCATGTGCTTTTACAGTTTCTTTCAGAGAAGCTGGTAACTTGAATAGTTGAAAGAACATGGGCAAAATTAGTCTTAACAATCAATGTAACCTTCCAAAATAAAACACACGAAAACTAAACCAAAATAAACCAAATTAATACCTTTAAACCCCTGATCAGTTGTTTTATTACATGTGGGATTGCTTCATATTTCAAGACACCGGGAAGTACTCTAATCTGAAAGAGTTTGACATCTGAATTTTTAAAAGTATTTAAAATTTGAAACAAGAGATTCGTATGAATACCTTTTCAGTAATGCCAAGACTTCTTGAAGTATGATACCTTAAAAATAAAAGATATTCAGACACCTTTTTTTTACAATAGTACTATGAATAATTTCAATTCTAACCTCTAACATGGTCTAGGCATGAAGACAACACTGTGTGTGTCTGTGATTTTGGATCAGTGATAATGTCACCCAATATTTAAGATGATGTATATTTCATTGGTAATCTCAGAACAGAAATGAAACCTACCCTCTGTGAAATAAGATTAAGAGAAATATGTAAACTGCCATGTGAAATTAAATGCAAGTTAGCTTTGGGAAGGAAAGCAAAGTTTGTCACTTCTTTGTAACTTAATCAAGAGACCTTCCAAAAGGGCTCTGATCAGAGCGAGCTGTCAGTCTGAGCGGCAAGTGGTGACATCAAGTTTTGCACAGCCTCCAGCCCCATGGAGTCATTGCTCTCCCTCGCCCAAACAGCAGCAGCAGCCTGAGGCGAGGAGGAGAACCCAGAACGCGGCTCCTGCTCTCCTCAGCGGGACCAGGAATGCCTGAGCAGCTCCAGTGGGTGACCTCTGATTTCACTCCCCACACTTTCACTGTGTCTATCCAAACACTTTCCAGTTAATGTTTTCAGAGACCGTGGATAGCCCTGGTCTTTGTAGCACTTTACACAAAACTCAATTGTTACATGATTATTTCTTATTGTTTAAATAATAGAAGAAAAATCCGTAGGAGAATTTAAGAACTCTGTTGCCTTTTATTCTGATCACAATGAAATTCATGTACTGAGACTCCTCAAGGAAAACAGCAGACCTCCCACATTCACTGAATGACAGCTAGTAGGAGAAAAGAAATCCTAAAATAAAACTGCCTTTTTAACCAAAAAAAAAAAAAAAATAGCATTTAGGCCTGCTTTCCAGAAAACCTAACACATGTAACACATGGACAGATTAAAAATATTTTCCACAACTTTAAGACGATGACTTACTTTAAGATGAAGACTTACATGTGGTTATAGATTTCAAAGTGGTTGAAACATCTTTTATATTTTTCTTCTTCCTCTTATGGGGACATATGCTCACCTAATTCATTCACATTTAAAAATTATACATTTTTAAACTATGCTTTGCAACTACAAGACACATTTTTGTTTATAGGTTCTATAACATGCCTTCTTTATGTCACGTCTATTCGCAGAGGTTTCGTAAAATAGATCTTTTTAATGTCATGTAAAATGCAGTCTATGAATCATATTGGAACTCGATCTGGCCACTGCTGTAAAAGACAACAAAAAATGCTTCTACAATACATCAAAAAGAAAAGGAGGCCCAAGTATAATCTCCATCCTTCACTGGATGCGATAGAAAATATTGTCACCAAGGATGTGGATAAGGCTGAGGTACCTAGCACCTTCTTTACCTCAGTCTTTAACACTCAGATCAATTATCCTCAAGATACTTGGCCCCCTGAGCTGGAAGACACCTATAGAATGCAGAATAAACCCTGCATAATCAAGGAGGAAACAGTCAGTGACCTGTTACTCCACCTGGACATCCACAAGTCTATAGGGCCAGAGGGGATCCACCCAAGGGTTCTGAAGGAGCTGGCAGAAGTGCTTGCCAAGCCGCTCTCCATCATCTATCAGCAGTCCTGGTCAACAAGGGAAGTGTCAGACAATTGGAAACTGGCCAATGTCACGCCCATCTACAAGAAGGGTCGGATGGAGGATCTGGGGAACTACAGGCCTGTCAGCCTGACCTCAGTATCGGGAAAAGTTATGGAGGAGATCGTCTTGAGGACGATCACACAGCACGGGCGGGACAACCAGGGGATCAGGCTCAGCCAATAGGGCTTCATGAAAGGTAGGTCTTGCCTCACCAACCTGATCTCATTCTGTGACCAGGTGACACACACAGTGCATGAGGGAAAGGCTGTGGATGTGGTCTACTTAGACTTCAGTAAGGCCTCTGACACACTCTCACTCCTACAGAAGCTGGCAGGTCATGGCTTAGACAAGTGTACTCTTTGCTAGGTGAAAAACAGTCTGGATGGCCAGGCCCAGACAGTAGTGTTAAACAGAGTTAAATCCAGCTAGTCGCAACTGCTGTTCCTCAGGAGTCAATGTTGGGGCTCATCCTCTTTAGTATCTTTATCATGTGGATGATGGGATTGAGTGCACCGTCAGCAAATTGGCAGATGACACCAAGCTGGGAGGAAGAGCCGGTCTGCTTGAGGGTAGGAAAGCTCTACAGAGGCATCTGGACAGCTTGGATCGATGGGCGGGGAACAACTGTATGAGGTTCAACAAGGTCAAGTGCCGGGTCCTGCATTTTGGTCACAACAACCCAACACAGCGCTACAGGCTTGGAACGGAGTGGCTGGAGAGCTGTGCAGCAGAAAATGACCTGGGGGTGTTGGTCCAGCTGAACATGAGCCAGCAGTGTGCCCAATGGCATCCTGGCTTGTATCAGGAACAGTGTAGCTACCAGGACCAGGGAAGCGATTGTCCTCCTGCACTCGGCCCTGGTGAGTCCGCATCTCGAATACTGTGTTCAGTTTGGGGCTCCTCACTACAAGAAAGACGTGGAGGTGCTTGAGTGCGTCCAAAGAAGGGCAATAAAGCTGCTGTAGGGGCTGCAGCACAGACCTTACGAGGAGAGCCTGAGGGAGCTGGGGTTATTTAGAGTGGAGAAGAAGAGGCTCAGGGGAGACCTTATTGCACTCTACAGCTACCTGAAAGGAGGCTGTAGTGAGGTGACGGTTGATCTGTTCTCCAAAACAACTACAACTGTCCTGTTGCTAGGACAACAGGAAATGGCCTCAAGTTGTGCCAGGGGAAGTTCAGGTTAGACATTATGAAGAATTTCTACACGGGAAGAGTAGTCAAGCATTGGAACAAGTTGCCCAGGGAAGCAGTGGAGTCACTCTCTCTGGCAGTGTTCAAGAAATATGTAGATGAGGCACTTAGGGACATGGTTTAGCAGGCATGGTGTTGAAGGGTCTATGGTTGTACTCAGTGATCTTGAAAGTCTTTTTCAATCATAATGATTCTGTGATTCTACATACATTTACACATATTATAGTACTTTCAACTATTTTTCCACTTTTAAGATGAATAAAGATTGAATAAAATAAAGAAGTTGTATTTTTCCTATTTTACAATATAATGAAAAAGTTTTTATATCTCAATTTTCTAAGCCACATTAGGCTGGATTCGGTCCCCGAATGCCTTTGGGAGTTTAGCACATTGTACCTAAAAAAACATGAATCTCTGATAAGCTCAAGAATACAACAACTAAGTCAATAGGATTTAAGGAGAGCTAAATTGCAGCCCAATGCATTGTCAGTTTTATGTGCATTTTTTTTCTTTTTACAGTTACTTTGTGGTCACATTTTTAACATACTCCCAATACTCCGAAAATTACTTTCCTTACTCCATTTGTGAAAAAGCACACTGGTAAACCAGAAGGATACTGTAGTACAATCAAGCAAAACATTATGAATATGGATATATTGACCTTTCAGAACAAATTACAACAGCAAAAATGACATTACCGTCAAAGAAAAATGCTCTGCATAATCCTTATACTTTTGCCAAAACCAGCCCACCGTAAGAAACTAAAGAGAAATTCCAAGCTTGTGCTAGCCAAATGAATCTTTCATTTAAAACTTGAAACAAAGGCACTGCATTTGCCAAACCTTGCTAAGCTTCGCTGAGACCTTGTGTGAAAAACCAAAAGATCTAACTACTTGGAATTCAGTTTTGATGTAAAACTTGGGCTTGTTCCCACTTTGTACAAATAAGAGACTTTACATTACCTTGAAGTTCTTCAAATTAAAAATGATACAGACACAGAGCTGTGCCAAATTAACTCAGCTACAATGAAATGATTATAAAAACATGGTGTTATAAAATGTTTTGGCACTTCAAGACAAGATGAATTCTCTGTAACTTTCTGAAAATTGTTAAGATGATCATTACATGAAAATAAAAAGACTGGTCTTGAAGTCAATATTTAATTTCCAAAACATTGTATTTTTGAAGAATTTCAAATATTAAATACAACAAGATATAAAATTAAACAGATATTCATATGGAAGTATACTCTTTTTTAAAAAAAATAACACAATGGTAGACAAATAGATTTCTAATGTCTATATGCTCTGATGTTATAGACTATAAAAATAAATGAGGATCATTAGGAAAAGAGTATTTGGCCTAGAGCGTTATCTTGACTTGTACTTTTCTTCTCCAATTTTTATGGCACATCTTTACAAAACATGAAAAATTCCACTTACATTTAAAAGGAAACCAAACTAAAAACATTTTTGATGGATGCCTTTAGCCACACGGTAACTAGTGTTACAAAGTTAGATAGTGAAAAAGAACTTATTTCATAGTCTTATTTCCCAGTTTGGTAGTATGCTACATCAAATTTCTGAGCATATGACATGGATACTCCTCAGCTTGAGAAATACTCCACTAATTATAATCAGTCCTTGCATTGTCATAGTGTTCTTTTTTTTCTAAGGCCCTGTTCAATCAACAAATAGCTATAATTCTACTAGAAGTTACTCCTTGAAGTTGTAATAGATAATTTCCAATTCCTCCCCAGATCAGGTATATTAGAAAGCAAAGAACTCAAATACTTGAAGGAAAATTATGTTCTGAAACTATCCCACTACCTTAACTTTAAAGCTATATTACTTCCTGGTGCATTTCTGACAGTCTAGATTTGAAGTGAATATTTACTTTACAATTAGGCAGGTAATGCATCTCTCCAAATATAAAGTCTCATCATTAATTTGTAACATGTAAAATGTTTTGAAAATATCACTGACCTGCCAAAGAATGAAGTTAAAGCTGGAAATAATCAGGACAAAATGTTACCTGTACAACTTCTATGACTAGATTTGGATAAAGATTTAGTTCTATTGTCCTGATTACCTGTATAGCCAAGGGTCATGAACCAATACTTCTTTTTCTGCATTTCGTCTCCCTTTCATCCACTTCTCAACCCATCCACTCTCCCTTCCACTTTTCAACCCATCCCATTACATTTATTAGACAGATAAATATCGCAAACAATATCGCTTTCTCAGAAAATAGCTATCAGGTAGTAAAGACCTTAGCAGTGGATCCACTGAAAGCACTCTGTGCTATCTGCTCAGTAACACTTACCAGACTTTAAAAAAACCTGCCTGGCGAGAGAACATTTATGAATACTTGAACTGGGAAAAACCTTTCATGGGAATTGTGGGATGGGTGGAAAGAGAGGCCTCAGTCGATCTCTTCTCCAGAATAACTACTGATAGGACAACAGGAATTGGCCTCAAGTTGCGCCAGGGAAGGTTCAGGTTAGACATTACAAAGAATTTCTACACGTAAAGAGTGGTGAAGCACTGAAACAGGCTGCCTGGGGAAGTGGTGGAGTCACCATCTCTGGCAGTGTTCAAGAAACGTGTAGATGAGGCACTTAGGGACATAGGTTACCAGTTATGGCGTTGAAGATTTTACGGGTTGGTCTCGATCTTGAAGGTCTTTTCTAACCATAATGATTCTAAGATTCTGTGATATGGAATCATGTAATATGGAGCCATGGAATATGTAAATTCACATAAACAAACAAATACTTCCCAGAAATAGCCGTGTTTAACAAAAAAGAGAAGAAAACAGAGTCAACTGTTGTTGTTGTTTGTGCAGGTAGGTCGGACTTGATGATCTCTAAAGGTCCCTTCCAACCTTAATGATTCTGTGATTGTATGAACTCTTGGAAACATGTCTAATTTCCTCTGAGCATACAGTCCACCCACTTGGCAAGCTCACAGGGAAACCCAGCTTGCATCTTCATGACTCTGAAACAGCCCTCCTCTGTGAATGCCTTGAACATGCAATGGTCTTCCCAGTCTGTGACTATGAGACAACCAGACTTGTTTTGGAGTTGGAACTCCTTTCCTATCCAAAAATTTCAAAACATAGGGAGCTTTGTTGTGACTTGGGAAGGGTATCTTCATTTACCAAAATTCTCTGTGAAATGAGATCCCTTCTCCAACTATTCCTATTGCTCAAAAAATCATTCTGGCACTAATAAATGTGTAACTTTCAAGTTTTGTATGCTTTGGAAATTTCCACTCTGTAATCTTACAGATTTACTGAGACATTCTTGTTCTTCTTAGAACAAATGTTAATTCAAACAAACCAAAAAATGCTTAACTAAGCACTGAAATCCCTACATGTACTTCAAACATCAATACCTGCCATGTAGCTCAATAAAGCTACAGGCTGTCATCACTAATTTTTAAAGAAGAAGAGGTGTATTTTGTTGTTGTTGTTTAATTGATTTCACTGATATTTAATGACAGAGGTGGAATTTGTCACTCAGAATTTTGTTTTAGGATCAGACTTGCAGGATGTTTGGTTCTCACACACTTATTTTTTTTCTTTTTCGCTATCCTGCTCTTTTCAACCTGATATATTCCAATCCTGCATCTTTACCTAGTCCTTCCCTTACCCAGGAAAACGGATCTTATATTCAAAGCATCTCAATCTGTTCACTCTCATACTGCCCACAGCACTTCTCTATCACATCTGTTCCTTCTCCAAAGGACCCAAAATCCTGCTGATTCCAGCTCTTCTCCATAACAGGCACATATCTCTTCTCCATAACAGGCACAAGTATCTTTCTGGACTAATCAATAAATTGGGGCCTTTCATTTCTAACTTAAATCAAAAATTAAACATCTCAGGTTTGTCCCATGTCTTCTCCAACCTTTTCTAGGCCTTTTTATTATTATTATTATTTTTATTAATGCAGCTTAAACCTAATCCATTTATCAACAATACTTCTGTGGTCAGGATTAGGCCAATGTGAGCCCATCACTCCAATGACAGGTTTCTAGCTCTGCTTCATGTATCCCCCTTCCAGTCTTCCCAGTTCAGCCTTATCTGTCTCAGTGCCTAACGAGCAGCACAGCTTTCCATGCAAGAATGCCACTTTTCTTCCTCCCTTCCTGGCAGCCATTAAGTCTGCCAGTCCTCCATAACCAGTCCTGCCCTCTTCAGACAGATGGAATGGGGGAAGGCTTGAAGACCACCTGAATGCTCTTCAAAAACAGGTTCCTAAATTTTTCTCCTTTGTAAAAACCAGTAAGTTATTCCCTACATCAATAAAGAGATTCAAGGATGTTCAACAGAGTGCCACTGATAACATATTCACTTACTTGAAATATTTGTTTCAAGGAGAAGAGTGCCCGTCTCAGCTCCCGTCCATTGGAATTGTAGAGTTTTTCTGGAAAAAAAAAAAAATAACAACAAGAAGGTCAGCAATAACAAAAATGATAACATTACTTAAAAGGGGCACAGATTTCAAGAGGGTTAGCGGGAAGAGTCATAGTGCCAGTTTTCCATTAGGTAGACTGCTTTCAAGGTAAGCAAGTTTCTTGTTCATATATACAGTACTTCCTCATTAAACAACACTAGTAAGACCAGGGTTTATCTGTGCATAATAATAGATGACATCTCCCAGGTAAGTTCACTATACTTTCAAAAAACATCAGTGAGAAGCAACACTCTAAGGATATTTCAAAAACAGCCAGAAATACTCTTCTTTCTGCACTAAGGTAAAATTATGGTTTATTAAGAGTTACAGAGTTACAGATTACTATCAAACAACTTAGCTGAGAGCACTCTCTGCTTGTGTTATCACAGCTAGAGCCACCGAATCCCATCCTTGCCTGCCTTCCCTCTCAGCATTCTTTTCCAGTGCTCTCATCTTTCTATTGTTAATCCCTTTCTACAACTGCAACGAACATTAATACCAAAAATAGCTGGACAGTCTGTTCTAAGTATAAATCAAAACAGTGTTTTACCCTCATGAACACTTATCTTGATCTTTTTTTTTCTAATACAAGCTGAAGCATTCTTTTCACCATCCAGTATGGGAATATATTATCTTGTTTATGCTCCTATTATACACGCTCACAGAGAAACAATTAAAAGTAAATAACAGTAACTCCTCTGCTATCTTTCTGTATCCTGCCATAGCGTTTGGCCTTTGGAAGATGTTCATGCCATATGTTTTAGGTTAATTACTGGGCGCTAGGAAATGTTTTGGGTCTCTGGGTGTGGGTAGAGCACAATATAACTAAAGGTCTAGTACACTGAAATATATATACCTGAGACTATAGTCAAGAGTGGCCATATACGCTCCCAGATTTCTCTGTGTTGAATTTTATTACTTTAAAGTAATAGGCAATTAGCAAGACAAATCAAATCTTTGCAATCAGCTGCCCCAACACACATTTCCTCACCCCAGATCACCAAAGCACCTGTTCCGCAATGGGCAGCAGCAGAGGCCTGCAGTAGCTGCCGAGACCAAAGTTAGCCTGCCTATAGAGCAAGAATATAAGAAAATGAAATGCCAACCCCTATGTTCTCCTTTTTACTTTCCCTTGCCTATTTATATTCTAATCACTAATTACATTACAAAATGACATTAAGTTTTATTTCCCCTTTTCTCAGTAAATTACAAAAAGGCATATCATTTGCAGATTTGATGCATTTATAACTCAGTAATCATTTTTCACTTCAAACAAAGCAGGTTTTAATTTAAGACAAATGTTTCTTATTCCTGACCATTGCCTTCAAAAGAGAAGGGGGAGAAAAAAAAAAAAAAAAAAGAGAGGCAAAGCTTCAGCAAAACTTGCACATTTTTGTAAAACTCCTAAGTAATTTTGTTCATCCCTAATTGCCTTTGGTTTCAAAGGCACTATGTGTAGAATTGGCAAAACTACTATTGTTGTAAGTTGTCTCCTTTCCTGCACTGTTTACAGAATCCTGACAAAACATTGGAGGAAAGGATTTCATTTCAAGCCATAAACTTAGAGGCATGCTTTAATTACTCTAGCTTAAAAACACACTGGCATGTGAAACTCCATTTCTTGGCAGGGTAAAGAATAATTTTGTCAGGAAAGCTTAAACAATAATAAAGGTCTTTAAGGGCCTGGTTGGTCAACGTTACATGCCATATTACACAAAATATTCTTCTTTGAAAGATACCTCCATCTGGCATTTGTTATTACTCTATTCATAATTCACCAGCATCCTTATGAGCAGAGTCTCTCCAAACAAGGCAGTACATTATCATCTTAATTAAGAGCGGCACCATTTCTTAAAGTGCTGGCAACTTTGTGTATAAATATCAACATTTTAACAAATGCCATCTGTCAGCCTTTTTCTTTGAGGGGAACATTATCAGCCCCCAGCCTGGTGGGAAGCGCTAGCTGTTAAAATACTGTAAGAGTGGTTGCTATCATTGGAGCATGTGAATTTTTGGTGCATTTCAAAAGAACAAAGTTGCTTTTTTTTTTCTCCTTGTTCTTATAGTAATAACATCCTTCTTGGCCACTAGCACAAGCAGTAAAGAAGGCAAAAGTTCCTAACTGCAGTTTGAAAAAAAAAAAAAAAAAAAAAAAAAGGATCCAGCAGCAGTGACGAGACAGAAGCGTGTATTGCAAACACTTGAACTGGTTTGACACCACTTTTCGAGGAGCAACCATTAAGATACGTCATCCCGTTCCTGCGACTTCTTGTCGAGGCACTGCAAGTAGACAAGTAAAGTTCATAGCTCCCTCCTCACCTTAAGTTAATCTTGTTGAATCAACTCAAGAATACAAACTCCTAACCGTTTCTACTTACATTTTTGTGTGCAGCCTATCTTCTTAAGTCTTGGCACCGTTCTCTTATAGCATGGCAACCCATCAAAAATGCTCATAGACCACTATCCAAGGAGATAAGGGAAACAGTCATACTCCAGAGTTACGCCACACTAGAAAATATGTTAGTTAAGCTGACTTCAAACCAGGGTGAAATTCTCCACGGATGGGAAAGCCTGCGTAAGTCAAACCCATAGAGCATTTCACACAAGTTTCTATTTTACTGAATTTCTGTGGGGCGTTTTGCAAAAAGCTGTGCACGTATCTACCATATCTGAGCCGAGGGACACTTGGAAAGCACCACTGGGACCTTATAATATTCCCATGTGCCAACAACAATGTGAACACTGCGGCAGCCTCAGGGCTTGCTCCTAAACTACAGGCCAGTGAGCCTCACTTCCATCCCCGGAAAAGTGATGGAACAGCTCATTCTGGCTGTTGTGTCCACACATATGGAGGACAAGAAGGTGCTCAGGAGTAGTCAGCATGGATTCACCAAGGGGAAATCCTGCTTGACTAACCTGATTGCCTTCTATGACGGAATGACCAGCTAGATGGATGAGGGGAGAGCGGTGGATGTCATCTACCTCGACTTCACCAAGGCTTTTGACACCGTCCCTCACAGCATCCTTCTGGGCAAGCTCTGGAAGTGTGGGACAGATGAGTGGACGGTGAGGTGGATTAGGAAGTGGCTGGATGGCAGGGCCCAGAGCGTGGTGATCACCAGTGCAGAGTCCAGTTGGAGGCCTAGAGTTAGCGGTGTCCCCCAGGGGTCAGTCCTCGGTCCAGTCCTGTTCAATTTATTCATCAGCGACCTGGATGAAGGGATGGAGTGCTCCCTCAGCAAGTTTGCTGATGATACCAAACTGGGAGGAGTAGCTGACAGC
>VZSV01000072.1:469303-512056 GCA_013398735.1 Nothocercus julius
AGTGAGGGTGACAGAGCCCTGGAAGAGGCTGCCCAGGGAGTTTGTGGAGTCTCCTTCTCTGGAGATCTTCCAAACCCACTCGGACGCAGTCCTGAGCCACATGCTGTAGGTGACCCTGTGTGTGCAGGGGGGTTGGACTAGATGATCTCTAGAGGTCCCTTCCAACCTTAAGGATTCTATGATTCTATAGGCCCAGAAGAGAACTAGGACTGTGAGAATAAATCTACTGAAACAGAGACAGTAAGAACCAGGAAGCTGTCTTTCTCTGACAAAAAAAAGTACAGAGGTGATCGTAATGCCCGCAGGCATATCCCTGACAGAGGCCCCTTTAGCCGAAATGAAGAATGTCCAGGGTTTTGAAGCATGAGTCCAAACCACCCCAACTACCACTGTCACCTGAACCAACCTTCCCCGCTCCTTGACAAGGTGCTCCTGGGACAACCCAGGAAACTTACCCAGGTAACCTGTTATAAACTGCACTGCATCATGCAGGGACCCCAACATCAGCAGAAGAGAGGGGACAGCTTTTGTAAAGAGAAGAAAGAGAAAAAAAAACAAAACAAAAAAACAAAAACAAAAAACCCAAACCACATAGCTCCCATAGCTCCCAAACACACTAGCCGGGTTAGAAAAGGACACGAGGTGGCTGGAGACATAATCCTCGACAGAATTAAGGAGCTTGGATGTAAGCTTGAATATTTATGTCAGTATTACACACCACCAGAAACTGAACCTTTGAGCTTCAAGCAAAACACTAGCTGCTACGCCTTCCACTGAAGCTCATCATGTCTCATCATTTTACTAAAACAGCCAAGTAAAGAACAAAAGTCTCCAAAAGCACACGTTCTTCCACAGGTCACATACATTTGGAGATGCATTACATATCTGTCATAATGTACCAAGATGAAAGAAGGTAAATCAAGTCAGAGATTGCGATATCTCTGTCTACCTAACTAAATCTCAAAAAAAAACCCCAAAGCCTGCAGCTGCATAATTGCAGACTACAGATGATTTAAAAAAAAAAAAATTCCCCTGGTGGTTTCCTCTGGCAATAACTCTAGAGGGCACTGCTTATTTCCTTATTTTAAGGAGGAAAAGGCACTCTGTCCCTCCATGACAGCTTCCCGCTGATCAAGAAATAGCGCTCAGGATGCGAAGGCCGTGCTTTAGTGGCCTTGAAATGCAGCTTCTTAATTGAAGCCTCTAGGAAATCCTGCGAAATTAAAAGGCATCAACACTGCCAAGGTTCAAGCATTCGAAATCAGAGTCAACTCATCTGAAACAAAGCAGATTCGAAACTGAGTGTTAGTATGAGCTTAATTTTTATTTCTCATATTTTGTATTCAAGAGCCACATTTGTTAGATGATCCTTTGCATCACTGCTCATAGGTATATTTCCTTAACAGCTCAGGAGCCCTTAGCTCACTGCTAGTCTGCACTTCATGGTGCTCTAAGCAGAGCATCAAATACCACCAGACCTTACAAACATAACCATGTGAAGGGTAGAAACCTAAACAGATTTACTTTCTTCCACTAACAGCAGTTGGGGAGTGCAAATGCTTACACTAAAAGAAAACCCTTATTTATTACTCTGCTTCTGTAAAATAACTCTCCTAGAAAGAAAAGCAGACACACCAGATGAAGAGTGACTCCTCTTGAAGAACCAGAAGAGCCTAGTAATCATTAAGGAGGCCAGACAATTCGATTTGCAATTGGCATATTTTCAGCAACGAACAGAGAGAGAAGCCTCTTAAAGATTTTCATTTCATCAGACTGCTGACAGCTGTCAAAGGCTACTCTATCTTTTCAAAAATGACCTTCAGTTTATCAAGTTACAAGTCACTGCGTATACATTTCTTCATTATATAGGAATTGGGATTTTTTTTGTGTAAATAACCTGCCTCTTTATTCCTAATAAAATTATTGACATTTCTTCCACTTTCTTTGGAAAAATGAAATGTTTTCAATCCACAAGGAAAAAAAATAATAAAAAAATTGGCTGAATATTGCTTGGTGCAGTCCCATGTGTAACATCTGACCTCTGACCAACAGGGTACCCTTCTCCTCCCTTCCTCTTCCATCACACCCATTGAATTAGTCCCTGGGATATAGTAATTTATGTAGCATCAGCCTTTCGAGCTATTGGCAAAGGCTAGTGAACATCTGGCTGAGCACAAATGGGAGTTGCTCTGCTTTACTTGCTGCTGCCTGAATGACCTCCACATTTCCCATCCATGCCTCTTTTCTTCAAAACCATAATGTCAAGATGAAGCTCCTTTCCTTATAAAAACATAAAAGGGAGATTAACTCTACACTTGATTACATTAACAGGGTAGTTAGTGCAGATCTAATTAAAAGACCTTATAAATATTTCCTGCCATTCATTTCCAAAGTTGTTGCATGGGACAGAAGTAGACATGTTCTCTGGCTTCCACCAGCCACTAGAAACCAGGCTAGTGCTTGGAAATTAAGATTTCATTTCTTGCCTTTGCAAATATGGAAAACAAACAAACAAACAAAAAAACCTCCAAATCTACTCCTGACAAACAAGTAATCATTACAGACAGAAAATAAATAAATGTTTTTAATAATTGAAAACCTCAGTATTCTTGTGAATGCTGAGTGCAATACCTCTGAGTTTATTACTATGGTACTGTAACTTCAAGCGGGTCTTATTCCACCTGACTCAACGGATTTACACAACTGTAAACCTGGGCGCAAACTGGAGTAGCAGAGCAGTAAGTCAAGCTCCAGCCCTGAAGACTACCATGAGACACCTCACTGGGCTCCAAAGTGGGCCCATGGGTATGCATAGGGATGCAGATCTAGAAAATTACTGTATATAAAACTAATTAGTGCAGTGTGCCATTCCTTCACTCTATGTCAAACAAATTAAAACGGGGCTTGAGGACAAGACCTGGGCCTATGCCAAAGAGAGGCTCTCTCTAGTTTTGTTTTTGTCCACAAAAGCTAGTAATAAATCTGCTGGCAAGACAATACACTTTCCTTTCACGCCCAGACCCCCTAGAAAATACACAGAGAGGGGATTCATTCATAGGCACACTGCCCACTATTACATTAACATAATGGCTTCTTCTGCTGAGATTACTTACTTTTGCATATTACAAATCTTTTTTTTTTTTTTTTCTGAATGTGATTTTATTTTCTCCATATAAAAAGCCTTTGTGCATTTGTTAGTATGTATCACTTGTAAACTTGAACTACATATTCCCCCAGCAATCCAGGGATAAAGGATTAGCACTGAGAAAGGAAAAGTAGTTTTTAGTGATCAAGTATGATCTGACGAAAAGCCAACAGGCTAAGTGCAAGCTGTATGAAGCCTGGCAACTGGAACGCAGCCCCTCGGGCAGTGTCAGCACGGTGCGGCTGCCCCGGCTTTCCCGCCTGCCTCGAAGGGGTGCACTGCAGGCTCCTGATGAGAAGAAAAACGAGCAGCTCAGCTGCATCCAAACCTGAAACAGCCACAGAGTGCGTTATACAGGACAGCCTGGCCCTGCGAGCCTGCTTCCTTATTCCCTTTCTCTCTGAGGGATGCCCAGGTGGGGAGCGGGAGGAGAGAAAGGCACAAAACAGCCCGGGACACCCCTTCCCAACTATACCCTATGGCCACATGGGCAGGCACTTTTTAGGGGAGGAATTGAGCCAATCTTCTCTGGATGTTCCTCTGAAGCACTAAAAATACCAATTCACACCTCACATGACTTATCATAAAACTGTCAGTATGAGAACAATGACATATTTTAAATTCAACAACAAATGTATCCCCTCCTGCAGAAGCCAGTGTCCTCCAAACTGTGCCTTTGTAGCTGTAGCAGGTGAAGGCCATGTGGAAAATGAGCCCGCAGCTGCAGCCAGTCCAACCCTGAAGGGAATATAACCAAGTGGAAGGAGCCCTGAGCAAGCAGGTTGAAGGCTGAGCTGAAGGAGCAAGTGCACTGACTAGCAGCTCAGCCCCAGAAGGAGCCATGGAACATCCCATAAGTGCAAGTAGACCAGTGAAGTGTGCAAATATGGACTGGCTGCAATTAGAAGAAACAGGACCTGAAGAAGAGTAAGCTCCCAAGCCCTGGCTCCTCAATTGCCACCACAATTGTCACTGCAGCATGCCTTAATTCCTACTTCTATATAGCCACAGGACATGAAAATGGATCCACTAATGTGGGGGGAAAGGGGCAACAATAAGAAAACTCCAGAGGACTGAGGAGAAAAATGATATTCTTGAGGATGAAGAGAAAGAGGCAGAAGAGAGTGATACACAGAAGAAACAACATGAAGAACATGACTCATGACCAGAGAAGAGAGAGAAAAAGAGGAAAAGAGCTAGGAAGGCTGACCAGGTGAAGGTGTAGATTTCATTTTTTTGCTGTAAAAATAACAATGCTTGAATATAGCTTAAATGCCCACCTAAAGAGAATCAAGATTTAGGAATTAGAAAGCAAGGGGAAACTGAATGAGAAATTGAATCATTAATGTAAAACAAGTAAGAAATCTGCCATTCAGGATAAGTGCTTTGCCCAGCAATTGCTGAATTATCCATCATTTCTGAATGCCCTGGAGCCTTCCCCCACCTTTGCTCTATGTTGTACTCAAAATTTCAGATTCATTAACAATATACAGGAGAGGAGGGGAAAAAAAAAAAGGGGGTGCGTGCACGCACACACACAAGAGCCCAGTGAGTAGCTTTTTCCACATACAGTTGGTAGAAGGGACTTTTCTGTTGTCTCCACCTCCTCTTAGGGAAATCTAACAGAATTAAATGATCTCTCCATTCAGCCCTTTCTACCAAAATGCTGCTTATTCTACTTTGCTTCAGGCAAATTGTAAGTATGTCACGGCTAAACCATTAGCAAGGGCTTCCTCCCCACAAGGCTCTAAAATACCATTCCTTGCCTCTTGCACACCAATCTCTGTGCATGTGGAGCAAAGAACAACATTTCTCATGCTACTCTGACATGAGCAAATAAATGCCAATGATATACACTAAAAAGAAATGCTTAAAACACAGCAAGTGTTTATATAGTTAAGTGCAACAGGAAACAGTTCTCATCTGGTGGATCTTGTGGGTTGTGCATATGAACCTGCCTTCCCCTACTGTTATGGGAAAAAAGCGCATAAACAGCAAACATGACCCCAACGCAAAATGAGCCTAACAGCAGGTTTTACATGAGAATTGCGCAGTACAAATGAGAATGGGATAGAAAAACTCAAAATAAAACTCAAAAAAAAAAAACCCTCAAACTCAAAAGCAACAGCCCTTAGACAGTTGAATGGCCTGAGCATTTCACTGATTTAAAAAAAAAAAAAAAAAAAAAAAAANAAAAAAAAAAAAAAAAAAAAAAAAAAACACCAAAAAAACACAGGCTTATTAAAATTGGTCGTCTTTGGAGAGACAAAGAAAACACAGGAGTCTCACTGCAAAAAAATCTATTTTGAAGGTGGGTTTTGAGGTCAGGCTGCCAGTGGGGAGCTCTCGGAAATGCCTGCCCAGCCACACCACAAAAAGCATTTGCTCTTCTTCACAAGCTGAAAGATACGGGCAAGCAGGCATAGCAAGACATTTCTGAATCCACTTTTGGCTTCGGTCTTCTGCAGCTCTTTTTGCCATTTCCAAATTATTTGTCTCACTCCTCTATTCCTTCTTGTCCTGCAAGCTAAGATCCAGAGTTTTTCTTTAGAGATGTATTTCTTATTAGTATTTCTTAAAGTATTTCTTATTGCTAAGTTTAAGGCTTGGTAAGTTTAGATACACATGAGGAAAGTCTTCTGTTCCAAGTAAGGGCCACGTACACTATGTAGGTCCACGAACAAAGTGTGGATCGAGAACACATTGCTCAAGTTGGCCTTCCTTCCTCATCTCCTTGAAAGAAAAAGCTGTATTAGAAAGGCATACTCGAAAGTTATGACGTTGCCAACATCTTAGCAAAATAAAGATCCCCTGCTTCTTCAGCGTATTCATTCTAGCTATGAAACGGAGGCTGTGATGTATTTCCCTGCAATGATTTATTTATATAGTCCCTCCTCCCTTGTATGCAAAAGGTACTAACCTGCTCTTCAATTCTTAAGTGCAGGAAACAGCATTTTGGCTTGACGACTTCAAAGGAGCACATTTTTACATGTCAAAAATGCCATGACTGTTCTTTTGAAAGAAGTCAAAGGGCTGCGGAAGGGAAAAGGCTATGCAACAAGGTCAAATATCACAGCACCATACTATAGAAAGTGGTGGTGGAAAAGACTTACGAGGTCATCTTGTTCATCCCCCTGCTAATGCAAAATTGTCCCCTGGAGAGTAATACAGTAGGCAAGCAGCAGTTATACTAAAACATAGGTTACATAATTCAAGAGAATGGTGCCAGGGAAAATTGCTAGCAAAGAAAATAATACAGGAGAGCTTACTGTTTTCTTTAGAGATTACTGTAACCAATCTGAGGCTAAAAAATAATTATCTAAAAATATGTAAGTCAAGGCAAATCTTTAACGCTTGTTTCAGTTTTACAACTAGGACTCCAAATTGCTGGACTGTATTGAACAGCAATATATATCAGTGTCTCTGATTACAAGCACTTGGTAATACTGTGTTCGCCGTATTTGAGTTTTCTGTTTTTATTCAACTTTAAAGACTATGGCAATGTGCTGCCCTGAGTACTCAATATGTATTACTAAACCAATAGCAACAAGCAAACTAGAACAATCTGTTTTAAATAAATAAATAAATATTTTTTTCAGCACACACCTGCTGTCCCTGGGATAATGAATGCCTTATCTGTGCTGACAGCTTGGCAGGACGCAAAACATCTCAGTGTAGAGAAACCATCGATTTGTGCCAAGAACGTGAACAAGCTCCCGAGCTTCAAGTCCAGACTGCATCTGACAGTTGCCTAAGACAGGCCAAAATGTGTCAGGGGATGTGCCGGAGACCAGGGCTTTCCAGCAGCCCCCCAGTGCCTCCCCGGGCAGCATGTGCGGTTTTATGGCCGGCTACAGACTCAAGTTGCTGCTGCCTCCCAAGCACCTGCGTATGTTCAACTCCCTCAGCAGCTCTGAAAAGATCTGGGCACCAAGCACGGCTCGCTCACCTGATAACAAGGCAGACGGTAAAACTGTGGAAAGGTTTAGAGAGGTCATTCAGCCCCAAGCACGGCTTCATCTCTACAGCCCCTCAGCCTCCCATTTAAAAACGTTAGAACAAGCAAAAAAACTTAAATGAAAAACCCAAAGCACGGGCAAGATATTTATTCCAACCTTTCCCTCCATTTTACTTTTGCCAACATTAGTTTCTAAAAACTGATTTGTTTGCTTATATTTTACCCATTTTCCTATATACAACCACAGTCTTTTAAACCCTTAAAAAATCTTGCAATGTCTCCATATAACAAGCTATTCTTTAACTTAAAAAACTTTATCCATAACTCAGCTTTCCTAAACCTCTGATGGTGGATTTTGTTCTTGTGGAAATCCTCTCTCCAACCAACCCGCACCTTTAAATGCCCAAACCCAGACACAGAAATTCAACTTAGACATTTGGAGAAGGAGGTGAAAGAACTTTTCAACAGGCCAGGACTTCACTTGCTACTTGTCATACAATGACAGAGTAAAGGACAGGCCTTTGTATAATAGTCCCGTAGTCCCTTAGCAGATACGAGCTGGGGAGGTGAGGGTGGAAAAGGGTGGGGAAAAAAGAAGAAAAAAGGTTAGTTAACCAGCTTCCTCCAAATAACTTGACTTGTCTTTCCCACGTGTCTTCATGTGTCATAGGGTTCTTGGCAAGAGTAGGGCAGTTTTAACACAGATATCTCAGACCTGTTTGCCTTCAATATTCACTTCATTGCTTCAAGTCACTGGACATCCTTACGCTATACAAATCAAAGAGAGAAAAACTCTCCTAAGTGGGGTTAGGAGAATTTGTGTGAAAATCCAAATCCTGGAAGAGGATGTGTACTTGAAGGATGTACTTAATTAATGGAAATTAGTTTAACAGACCCTGATTTGCAAACTCAAATGAATAAAAAACATCAGATATGCAGAAAGACAAAGTTTAGCACAAAAAATATTAGGTTGATGTCAAAATATTTCAGGGTCAGCAAGTTTCACTCTACAAACTGAAATTTGGCCACTAATTTTTTAAAGCCAGTAAGTAACCTTTTCTGTGATTGCAGCCAAAAAAATGGTGCAACACATGCAGAGGTCGAACCTTGCTAGCAGCAGGAGCCACAAAAGTGCCAATAAGGGGCCAAGCATGGAAGAAGTAAATGTCTCCCAATTTATCCCCAAAATTACAAATACATACCACTTCTCAGAATTTCTAATAGACACTTGTACATTTTCAAAATTACACTGAGGATTGATCTGTGCCATAACGACAAAACTAGAAAATATTCAAATACTTCTGCATCTTGCCGAGCTATAGTAAAGCATAAGCAAAGAGGAACTGGTCACTGACACTGCCGCCTCTCACCAGGCCAACAAGAGTCTGGAAATCCTTGCAACCTCACTGCTAACACTGAATATTTTTTTAATATTAGCTTATAGAGCAATTCTAAATTAATTATATTCTTCTGCAATGAGTATAACACTGTAAAGTGCACTTGTTACCTCTTTAAATTCAAATGTATCCTTAGTAAGAACCTGTACCTTCTTGCAAACACAAATTCTGAGCTGCTCCCACTGGTAGCAGTGGCAGTGCTTGCTGATCACCGAACAGAAAAGCTTCTGGGATGACATCTAAACAGAAAAGCTCCTCTCATTTCAAGACCAGATCTGACAGGAAATACATGAGAGCGCTTGAGGTAGGCTCATATGTTATGTCACATCATCCTTCTCTAACCGGGGCACTGAACAACTCCTGGCACAGGAGCTCCCACAAACCACCCAGGGGCAGCAAAACTTGCCTTAAATTCTGCTGGACTTAATCAAGCTGAAGCTAAGCAACATCTCTGCAAACCAGAGTCACCAAGGCAGTCTGGAAAAAGGTTTCTACACCACTTGTCTCTGGCAGCAAATTTGCCTTTCTGTGGCAAAAGCTGCCCAGTACCACGTGGCAGGAACCAGCTCTGTCCATCTAGCCACACGGTGCAGAAACCTAGGCAGGACAGACACTGGAGCACTCCTGGCTTCACTTGGACTCATTTGCTGCCTCAATCCAAAGACTGCTTTTTCTAGCAAATGCAAAATAGGTGAGAAGTTATTTGAGCTACTGGCTTCCTTTCCTTACAGTTGAACTCTGTTGTTTCAAGATAGTTTCAAAAAAGTTTGAAAAAGGCATGAAACGTGGTATTTGCTGCTTAATAGCTAAACAAAGCAAAAAATCCTGTTTAGCATTGGGAAACCTAAAGGTCTGAATTTGCTAAAAGGCAATAATAATAGTGAAAAGCTATTCCTGAAGCATCTTAGAACAATTTTTCTTTTAACCTCCACAGAGAAAACACTGTCCTAGCAGTGTTCTCCAAATACCATATATCATTCATTTATACTTTCAAACATTCCTAAAAAGTGCGTTTTCTATTTACTGCACTTGGCCTGAACTTGTTTAACATATGTTAGTATTATTTATCTGAAACTATTTATCACAGTTGTAAAACATCTGACATGTGATGGAGGTTTTCCAGTATATCATGCCTCACGCTTAATTCCATCACTGATTAATTTCTGCTTCCATGTAATTTGACCAAAGCCACAGGAAAGAGCTCTTCTCTGCTCATTGGTATGAATTTTCATCACTGTATGTGAATGGTACTAATTCAGTCACTGTAAAAAAGTTCTGCTTATCTGATTAATTGGGAGAATATTAAAAATATAAACATGCATATATTCACACACTTTTTCAAAAGAACTATCCGTGTGATAATAAAACCCAGCTTAATTGCTATGTGGATCAGAAATTATAATTCATGCTATAAATACAGTCAGTCAATTACTATGGCAATTTCCCCCCCCCCTTTTTTTTTTTAATGCAAAATATAAGGTCCTCTAATAGCGCTTGCTTTCTTCCTTTCCCCCTTTTCATGAAGGGCACAGCAGGACTCCTGACAGCAGGGCCCAGGTTTGGTGCAACCTGTTGGTGTCAACACAACTTCAGAGCCCTACAGAACAATCCATCACAAGAGGTCTAAATTTGGCACAGCATCCCCTAGGAAAGCAGGCAGATTGCTCATTAAAAGAATAAAAAAACCCTTCTGATAATGTTATTAAAAGACATTCATCTCTTTCCATCCAGTATACGTTTGGTCCATCCTTTCTTCTCCCTTTGAAACCAGTTGCTCCAGGACCGACTTCAGCACTGCCCAAAGCTCAGTCTCCCCAGCTGCTGAGCAGATCTAACAAGCAGCACCTGACATCTGCAGATGTTTCCAGTTTCAAGGCCATTAGAAACTTTACAGGCTTTTTCTCAATCCTTTGCTCTAGCGATGGGTTTTCTAATGGAAATTCAAAATTAATTTAATAGTTCAATAAAGCTTTTCCCTCTTTTTAAATTTCCCATTTGTCATCAGTTTTATTTGCTGATCTCTATTTCAGAGCCTCCAAAATGCCAAACAAACCCATAATCAAATATAGGGCTGACTCATTAGACATTTGACTCTAAGGCTTTCCAACCTCTCTACCATTTTTTTCTTTAAACATATTTTCATACACAGTCACACACCTATATACACATATACTCATGCTCGCTCATTTGTCCAGATCACCAGTTTTAATCTATATTGCATTTGGGTCATAAGAAGTACAAAAGTTTCTGCTTTCAAACTAACCTAATCCAGGCTTACATCAGTTTCACAAAAATCTCATACAGGTTACAAGCAAGTGAAATTTTTAAGCAACTCCCCAGAAATGCCAGGGGTTTTTTGTATTCCTGCTTCTTCACTTTCCTTCTCAGCTACAGCCAATCCCATTGTCCCAGACATGTGGTAGTTCAAAGACCTCCAATGTGGCCATTAGGGCTGGCTTTGGGCTTCACCAAGAGCAAGATAACAAGATACACAGCCACTAAAACTTAGCAAAAGTTATGCATACATCAGTGTGTTCCTCAATATTTCTTCAAAAATTGCTGACAATACCTAATTATTTTTACCATAAGAAGTTCATAGAACCACAGAATAATTGTCATTGGAAGGGACTTCTGGAGAATATTTAGTCCAACCCCCTGTTCAAAGCAAATCTTAACAGACCAAGTTGCTCAGCCTTGTTGAGTTCTGATCATGTCCAAAGATGGAAACTCCTCCAGCTCTTTGGACAAGTTTACCAGTGTTTGATGAACTCATGGTGACTTTTTCTTCCAAGCATCTCATGAGAACTTCTTATGCTCCAACTTACTCCCAGTGTCCCATGTCCCTTCACTGAGCACCTCCAAGAAGAGTCTGGCTCTCTTCTCTCTATGCACTCCCAGCGAGTAGCCCTCCTCAACAGTTCAATCCCACCAAACCTTCTTCTCACTACACTGACAAACCCAGTTCCCTCAGCCTCCCCTTGTATGCCCCATGCTCCAGCCCCGAGCAGCCTCCGTGGCTGTCCACTGGGCTCCCTCCAGTGCACGCGTGCCCTTTTCGTGCCGTGGATTGCCCAGAACAGGGGACAGGACACCAGGCATGGTGTCACAAGTGCCAGGTAGAACGGAAGGATCACACCATTAACAAAGATTGTAAATATTATTAGCTGCATTATTAGATTCTGGCAGTCCAGCTAGTTACCAGTTGTGGAACACCAAGTGATGCAACTGATTTCGAATTATTCAGTTCAAATGATACACTCTTCTATCTAGCTGCTGATACTGTTGCACAGCTTCTCCTGGAAAGCAACTGTAGAAAGAGAGCAACTTCCTGAAGGGAAAAGCCAGTCACTCAGGGCAGAACACTCATAGTCCTGCTGCTCAGACATGAGTAACTTCCAATTTCCTGTTATAGGGTAAAAGCTTACAGATATAGACAAGAATGTGACTGGACTAAATGATTTGCTGCTGGTTATTAAGGTTGTGAAATTACAGCTCCTACGTCAGCTTCAACAGCACACAACCTTAGCTATTTATCTCAGTCATATATGAATACAATTATTCTTGAAACACAGAAGTTTCTTAAAAAAAAACATGCAAGGAAGAGTTGGTCCACTGGACACTGTACAATCATTCTAGCTTCATCTAACAAGAGCACTCATGGAGTAGTGAACATCTTTCATGACTCCATGGAAGAAATGTGCAGTGGTATCCTGCAAGCTCTTATAGTCTCATATGCTACTTTTTTTTTTTTTTTTTTTTTTCCCTGGAAGAACTCTGTGAAGCAACACTACAAATCATGTAATTGCATTTCCAGCTGACGGCACAAACTGGCCGGTGGGCACCTCGGAAAAAATAAATCCCTGTCCTGTCTCATTACAGGAATCCTGTATTTGTCATCATACTGAATCCATGTGGACCGAGTATCAAAAAGGAATACCGCACACACAGCTTAGCTATAGTTTTCAGATATTCCAGGGGAAGGTAGTAGGAAATATTGTATTTTCTGTCTTTTTTTTTTTTTTTTTTCCTTACCCTAACAAAAACACTGCAGACAGCGAGAAGGTCATGGGGGAATGTAGCTCTTACTAGACTCTTTCTAACATCAATCTTAGCCACAGTTTTATCAATAAAGAGATGATATGTAAAATCACTCCTCTAGTCTGTTTCAAAGAAACAGTTATTTCTTTTAGTAAGAACTTCCCATACACAAGGGTGGTAACATGGAACATAAATCTAGTTCATTCACAGAGTCATCAAAACGATCTGATTTCTTCTGCTACAGAGCCCAAACATCCTTGCTGCTCTCAGGTTTAAGCAGGTGCAAGGGTGGATAGAGCAGATGGTGTAAGTGCTACTGTGAGTCCTAGGAATACCAAGATTTGGGACAGGAGCCAGACTGAATAAAGTCTTGATGCTGTCGCCGCAGGACGAGAGGAGCCGTCACTGAATGACAGGAGTGGATCCCATGTGATGTACGGCGCCTGCGAGGGATCCCCGTGCCAGCCACCCGCCTGGGACACTGGCACAGAGATTCTGGAGACCCTCCCGGAGGGGCTGGCACAGCTCTCGGCAGGAGGAAGGTTGTTCTCCTGTCGCTTTTTGCTCCTGGTATTTTGGTTAAACATCAAGGTGCAGAACACTCTTGTCCTCCTACTTCTTCTGCAGTTTTATTTCGGGGCAGAAAAATAGGTTCCTTCTTATTGCTCCTCTCTAGCCTTAGCAAATGATTAAAACTGCTTTTGACCTTTGCGAGATTCCCAGATCACAATGACCATGTAATAACCCTGGGTCTGCATTCAGCATACAGAGTTCTTTCAGTAATTATTATGAAGGACAAAAAGATCACTTCTCTTTTTTGAAGCAAGAGATTTAGTTTTCAACAGTTCTAAGTCTATGTCATGTTAAGCTACAGGCACTTGAAGGGCTGGGAAATGCACAGAGTAAATATATGAAATTTTAAGAAACCTCCACATGGAAAAGAATGACAGGCAGAACCTAGAGAGGAAAAGGAAGAGTGGAAGTCTCAGATACTCATAAGTCAACTGAATGTTTGTCACTGAATTTCGAAGTCTTTACCTGCTTATAGTGAAAATAGATGTGACTCCTTTGCCTTGTCTATCACAAACACATACAATATTTAAAGTCTGTGAAAAGTCACTAGAAAATAAGAATGATAACTGGAGATAGCTACAGCAGAGGGCTCCCGAAAGAAAACAAGTGAGCTACACATTTGATTACGTTTCATTACATTCAAAAAAACTATTAAAATGTGTTTTCTTAGATGAAACACTAGAAAGGTTCACTGCCTTCCATAAGAAGAAAACCATGGGGGGAAAAAGAAACAGCCACTCAAGGTTGCCTCAGTGCTCAGTGTTATTCCCAGTCTGCAGGAAAGTCTGCAGTCAGTCCTAATACATGATACAGAAAGTAGTGAACAGTGAAGTTGAAGGGACAGACAAAATACCGAAAGACAAAAAAAAAAAAAATCTTCTCTATGGACTGAAGAACTGTTTTTTACCCTGTAGCTCTTTTTTATTCTTTCTGGCTGCTTTTTTAAAGCAAATCAGTGCGTACAAACTACTGCCATATGCTGCATATAAGGCTACCTCTCAAATGTGTACAGAAATCGCCAAAGGGTGCACAATTTGGCAACTTGCTTGTTAAGTGGCGTTAAATTCATGAGCGTATTAAACCTGCAATCTACAATCTGGTTGGGCAGCCTATTAGTTTTAACATGTTAGTCTAGACCTATAAAGCCCTAAATGGCTTGGGACCTATGTACCCAAGAGTGGGGCTGTTTGGAGGTTTTCCGAAGAAATAAAAGTTGTAATCAGAAAATGGTGGTGGTTCATTAAGTTGAAAAACTTTCATTCAAAGTCTCTTGCAGCCAGCAAGTTTTCTCTAAATCCAAGATAGGACTTAAGGATATCTGCCTAGATTCATGATAGCTGGCAACCCAGGAAGTACATGGTCTTTAGCCTGAAGAGAGAGTCCCTTGGGAAACCACAGGGGTCAGCTTTTGGGAGGCAGATTACAAGAGGAAAATACACCTGGGTGAAAACTGCAAATCCTAACAGGCTTTAAAGCCCCTAGGGCCCTAATTCCACTGCAGGAACCCTAGAGAATCCAGTCTGCAATGTGCTAAAAAAAAAAAAAAAAAAAAAAATTCAGCTGCAAGTTTCAGAAAGGAAAAATTATGTTGTACTTGCAGTACGCTTCCTTCAATATCGTTTTTCAGCAGAAGTATCAGGATGGCATCTCCTGTGCAGATTCTGATCTGCGCCACAGAATTTTGGGTGTGTTTGTCAAAACGACGTCTCTCCTCACTCCCTGAAAGTTCAGGGGTTTGCATGTCTGGAACAACCTTATTTTTTTCCGGTGTTTTATTAGCAGCGCCTTTCTGTGAAATGCCAGGTGGCACAGTGCCCAGAATCATTTGCCAGCTAATCTCAAAGGATTGGGCATGATGCCATTTGAATTAAAAAAGCTCAACTCTAACTTGCTGATAACATTTAGGAATCAAACCAATAAAATGGAGGAACAAGAGTATCAGAAATAACTTCAAAATGCACACAGATGATGGCTTTTACTGAAAATGCATAGTTACTGAAGGGGAAAAAAAAAAAATACTGGTGATCTTTTCTCCAAAAGACAGACAGGGTTCAAATCAGAATAATCTGCACTATTTCGTTAGTTTCTGAGAATGTCAAAGAAAAAAAAAAATAGAAGGAATTTGCTCACTTAGCTACAGAGGTTACAAAAGGTCTCTTCCCCTACAGCAGTGATCTCAAGCTTACAGCAAGCTGTGCTCCCCACCAGCCCTCAGTGCAACAGCAAGGGAGGAGAGAATCTCCACCTGAAGGGAACGATGGATTTTCTTCTCAATCCCTCTGCTCTCGCATTTTGGTGTGGCCTTCCTAAAATAAAGAGGCTATTTATGAAGACCAATAATATCATAAATAGCCAACTAAAATGTCTTAAGGGTAAAAGGACCAATAATCCTCTAAAGTCTTGCCCAAATCTACAATAAAATCTAGGCTATTTCAACACATACATCTAGATGAGTGTGTAAATACACATCCTGTGAAGCACTGACAATTCTATAAAATATAAAGCGCTCTCCTGTAACAAGTTTTTAGGTTTTATAGTCTAAAAATCTCTAAATACAACACAGACCACGATGGGGGCATAGGAAGGAAAAGCATGAGACTAATAAGGACGTGACTATTAAGAAATAAAACAATTCAGAGCCATTTCCTATAACATAGTTATTGAAAAATATGGGAGGCAACCTTGGCTTGCTCTGACGGCTGTCTTTAGAAAGCATATCTGTATTATTTACAGCTCCTCCTCTGTTCTGTCAGAAAACAGGAATCAGGAGAAGACAGTTATTTTTCCTTCAGCTTCCTCCTGTTGGCCCTGGAAGGCTCAGCTGCCCCCCAAATACTGCATCGTTTCCCTCTCCAAATCCTTCAGAGTTTGTTTTAATTCTTGCAGACAATGGCTAACCAGGTTATGGGGATGGTGACGAGAAAGCTGTCCTGCTCCTGTCGCACACAACAATGAGACCGCTTTTCCGAAACATCTGAGGAAAAATAGCAACCGGGAGAGGAATTCACGGGGCCCCATCCAGTTTATAGATGGGCAGCACTCAGCAGGACGGAGCAGTTTTACCTTTGGTCACAACTAACTTGACACAGTGCAGACATTTTGAGGCCCAGAGGAATTGCTTGCTTTTTCACCACCAAAGCAGCACACTGGAGACTTCCAATACCTTTAGCAAAATGATTTGCACCCTCAGAGGTGTCCAATTCAATGAAAGCAGAATCTGCTGTGGGGCACTTGTCCTCTCCTGTCCTTCACCACCTCCCTCAATCGGCTGGCAGTGCCGACTTGTGTCTGCTCAACCACCCAACGAAAAAGTGAGGAAACTCCTACAGGCTCCAGTGTGACCTGTCCTGACTCTTACCATAGGGAAGTTCCTTCCTCCCATGTGTCAGCATTTTGCCAACTGGAGGGAAGGAAAAGGTGCTTGAGACCTTGGTTCTAGAGAAGCCAGTCCTAAAAGGATTTTTTTTTTTTAATTTAGAAATAAGAAAACAAAGAGATAATGCAAGGAGAAATCTTATTTTTTCCCTATTCCGGGACCCATGTTTTTAAAGGGATAAAGCAAACACTGAAACACAGGAAGGAAAATAGGATGAAAGATGGGAGGAAAGACAGAAATACTGCTATCAGAAAGGAACTAGCACACAAAGAATAAACTCAAAAGATAACTTCTTTCAAAATTAACATTAAAATTTATTCAGTATACTTGCACTTTTATATTTTCAAATCACAGAAAAGAATCTCACATTGTATAATGAAGGAAGTATTAAAGCAGCATTTAATGTTACAGGATTTTCACGTTAATTTTAAGGAACATCTTCCTTCTGATCTTCTTCTTCATGTCACTGTTCCTCCCTCTGACACACTCATACACTGTTCATCTAGATTTCTTATGGAAATTATAAAAAGTGAGTTTTTTCATCCTCTGTGCTCTTTCAAAGAGTCTCTAACAGCGAAGAATTACTCATTCCCCTCAAAGCAATGCTCTGACAAGAAAAAAATAAGGATGTAAAGTTTTGCCCTAGACCCATTTGCACTCACGACTGCTCTTAATTCTTACAGAATTAAGCTCTTCAATATCTACCAAGTAAATATGATACATCCTCTCTGAAAATATTGTCCTTGCTCTTGGTAGGCCTCCCCTTCCTGAAAGGCAAGGTTGTACTCAGAGAGACCAGAATATCCATTTCCTCATCATTCAAGGAGTTCCATTTAGAATCATAGAATCATTATAGTTGGAAAAGACCTTCAAGGTCATTGAGTTCAATCATAAGCCCTTCAACACCACATGGTGCCTGTTGAAGCATGTCCCATTTACACATTTCTTCAACACTGCCAGAAATGGTGACTCCACCACTTCCCTGAGCAGCAGCCTGTTCCAATGCTTGACTACTTCTGTGTATAAATTTCTCCTAGTATCTAACTTGAATCTCCCCTGGCACAACTTGAGGCGATTTCCTCTTGTTCTATCTGTAGTTATTTTGGAGAAGAGATCAACCCCCACCTCACAACAACCTCCTTTCAGGTAGTTGTACAGAGCAGTAAGGTCTCCCCTGCACCTCCTCTTCTCCAGACTAAATAACCTCAGCTCCCTCAGCTGCTCCTCATAAGGTCTGTGCTCCAGCCCCTTCACCAGCTTCACTGCCCTTCTTTGGACACGTTCCAGCACCTCCATGCCCTTCTTGTAGTGAGGAGCCCAAAACTGAACACAGTATTCGAGGTGCAGCCTCACCAGTGCCAAGTACAGGGGGAAAATGTGTTTCCATCTGGGACTGAAGCAGGGTCCTTCCACATGAGGCAAACTTGATAACTGCTATGCTACATAAACCTGCTTCTCTTCCTTGAAAGTTTGTTAGGACTTGATTAGCTACAGTGCTTACACCATCAAATGTAGTCAATGATTTCTTTTTTTTCCTTCTTGCTCTAGAACCTTCCATATATCTCATTTTCCCAAGGGCCTACCCCACCATACAGAACTCCCCAGGACATCACACACTACAGATGTACTACAGTAGCCCACTACAATAGGTAAGAACTACCTAAATATGCACTTTGTGTAGTATCAGGTCCATTGTGGACTTGGGCTCTTTAACTCCAAACCACATAGGGCTGTGAAGAAATTTATCAGGAGCGTTTACCACACACACACAAAAAAGAGATGTATATTGCATCATTCATGTCCTGTGAATATCTTCTAGTCATATTTTAATCAATATACAGTACTGCTTTGCTCCACCAAAAATATTGCTGGGAATTTGTCACCAAAAGCATACCTAACTACTGAAATAAGACGCTGACTGGAAAACTGCACCCTCAAAAACATGTAAAGCAATACTCAGTGCAAATCACTTGGGTATGCTGACTCATGAAGAGATGTAACAACAGACAGACTATAGCTATTACAAGTAAAACACACCGAATAACTAGCCTAGCAGCTAGTTGTATATGATCAAAAATATGATCAAAAAAGAAAAAGTTATTTAAAATAATAAATCAGAGTTCTTGTTAGAAGTGACCCAGATGCAGAAGTTCTAGTTCAATTGCTGCCTGAGTCCCATGTTTGCAGTTTAGAAAATCACACTGCAAAACACTGTGAATCCTAATAGTTCAATGATCTTTGATGCCCACAAGTTATTAATGCATGAATAGCAAGACGCTAGGTAAATCTAAGCTTTGTAACACGGCTTTCTACAAAACACCATTCTCGCTCTAAAAAGTGTCAAAATGAATAAAACTTTATTATGCAATTAAAATCAAGCACCATTCTTCTGTCCTTTCATCAGAATTTACCTGAAGAAATCAACATTCCTGATGCTGAAGCACTCTAGCCATGCCACGTGTGTTGTCCGAGACATGGTGAATCATTCAGGAATCCTAATTACCTGGTATCTGGCTTCAGTTTCTCCTGGCAGTTACTTCCTTAATGTTAAACTACAGTAAATTGACCAGTATATTCCACTGTAAGGAATATTTCCTTCTTTTTGACAGTCTGTCCTATGAAAATCCTAAGCAGAGAAGTCTTTTGTGGGTAGATGGGGATCACTTCCTGGGCTACAACCTGAAAAGGGTCACGGCACACTGTACCACCTTATCCACCAGAAGCTTTGTGCAGTGTAATCCACGCAGTCCCTGGTGATATTTTGCACTCTCTCACCTTGCTCTCTGAGGCACAAATCTGCAAAGCAAAGCACTTGTAAGTAAGCCTGTGAAGGGACTTGTGGAAGTACTCAAGCATGGGAATGATTTAACGAGACTGAGCCTAACCCTGCCGTGTTGCAGGAAGGTAACACAAAGCTATTCCAGCACTAAGTGAAACCACCCTTGCTTATACTCTCTGAAGGTGAACTACTGCTCCCCCATCTCCAATACTCATCGTGGAGATGTCACAGGCAATGCTCTGCATGTCCGAAGAGATGAAGGGCAAAAATTCCTCCTACGTACTTTTTCCTCACTTAAAATCCAAGTACAAAAGACATCACAAGAACTGAAATTTAGTTAATTTATGTTAGTAATGTTAGTGAAATTTAGCTAATTTACCTGGGAAATTTAGTTAAGATATGCAGACATGACACAGTCAAACATTGTGCTTGTCTGCCTTTTATCTATACCTCTTGAGTCAAGGTAGCTCTAAAGCCCATTGTCCTTAAGTCCTTAAAACTTCGACTCATTTGGTTTATTTAGATGACAGGCCAGAACACAGTAAGTTTTGTTTTCATGCCATCCCCAACTAGCAGAACTGCAGCAAAGTCTATGGCTATTTTACGTCTGAAACCCTGGCTTCAAAGCAATGGGGAAAGCACAGTGTGGGTGGGCCTGACACTACAGCTGTCTTAAAACAAAGGGCCTATATATCAAAATAAAAGATCACAGATTTATCCAGCAATAATGAAGATGAAGGAGAAGATGTGTGTGTGTGTTCATGGAGAGTGGGAGGGAAGAGTAGTGGTGCAGTAAAAAAATGATACTTAAGAAGGTTGTATCCAATTGCAGCTGTTACCAATTACATAAACAACATCCTTTAAGAGCTTTCTGATGCATGACAGTAATTGAGCAATACTATATAAAATGTGAGTAGCTGTCTGAGCTAATAATAGGGCAAAGCATATCAAAAAGCATAGCAATAAGCTATGTATCAAACAAAATATATCAAAGAGTTACTTAAAATACTTGCATCTCTGTTCAAAAAAAGGTGTCTAATGCTTCTACAAATGTCTTAAGATAATAAAGACCATCTAAGCAAAATATAAAAATGTTGAATAACTTCAGAGCATGCTTTCCATCTACATCTTCCACTGCAATGGGTTCCTGGCAATTCTGCTGTTGAAGCAAAGAGAAGCAGCAAACATACTAAAATATCACATATCTAAATTATTCTTGTCAGGGTATACTGTAATGGTGAGTACTACTACAATGACTACTCACTTTTGCACACCTGAGGAACTCTGCAATCTTCCCCCACATCATTTCAGTGTCAGGTGAAACATGCCTTATTAAACTTGACTTCTACAACATCACTCAAACACCCTTCTTTGTGGCTGTATCCACACATTAGGAATTAAGTGGTGTAAGGAGGCAGGACCTGTTACTAAAAAAAGAGGAGTTTTCCTGCTTTGGAGAAATCAGAGGACTGCAGTCACCGAAGATTTCTTTCATTCTCCCATTCCTTTTCAGTAGGATTAATTTAATAGCCTTACCCCAGACTATTGGAAAATAAAACAGCGCAGGGCTCATTTTCTTCCACCCTCCTTAGACTGCACAGGACAAAACAACACAGCTGTCCCAAGTCATCTCACCACCGAAAGGCCCACTTGGCAGAGGGCAAGGCAGCAAGGATTGCACCCGCTCTTGGGAAAGGCTACCGAGAAGCAGCAGTGCCCACACAGTATGCTGCCAGCATTTCAGGGGTAACTTGCTTCACCTTCTGGACCGGGGCTTTGCAGATTTGAGCCTAGAAGTGAGGTTCGTGATGGCATACACACAGGCGACACCGTAGACAGTACCTCTGGCAACAACGTTCATAACAGACAGTACTAGAGGTTGTACTGCTACATGACAGAGAAAGCAAAAAGCCTCTGCTTTTGGATCAGGAGGGCCTGTACCGGAAATACCCACTCCTTTAAACACAGACATCAATCTCTGCTTTCGATTCAGAGGACTTGTGTGGCCAGCAACAAATAATATCATCAGGGCTGTTAGGAACATCAATTTGGAGCAAATTAACATATCCTGATATTGTAAATGCCCTCCCTCTCTCACAGATTCATGAATAAAAACTTCCTATTCACCACGATCTCCTTCAAATGATTTGTGTGTGGAGAAGCTGGCATGCTTAGGCTAAGAATAATCATTTGGTGGGGGAAAAGAGAAAGGGCAGGCAGCAGTTATTTGATACCTATACAGAAAGGACACACATGGCCCCATTTGCTCCCAACAGGGTATTTCACTTCAGTGGCCTCCACGTAGATTAAAGCTCCAAGTCTTTTGCTAACCTTCCTTTGTTTTGTTTTTCCCCTTTGCCAACTATTATGACTCTCAAGTCGCTGATAATAAAAACAGATGTTTGTGGCCACATGGGATGCTTCTCTGTATACAGCAGCTACTGCATTACATCACATCAGTCACCCCCTGACATATACCATATGCATCACATTGATTAGTAGGCATGTTAAATCCCATTGACAGTGGTGGGATTAGATGTACACAAATACTCAAATATAGACTCCTTCCCCATATGGTGAGCATAAAAATACTGGCTTCCTTTACTCACTCCCCATAACTGTGTGTGGGGTGCACGCGTGTGTGGCTCCATATTCTGCTGAGAAACAAAAATGCTGTTTTCCTAGCTAATTACAAGATCTATGATGAAACCATTGTAATACCTGGGATATTTTTTTTTAATCAGAATTTGTCTCTTATTTTCTGTATTTCTGGCAACAGGGAAATATACAGAATAGGGTGCAAAAAGCTGTGTCATTCTCAGGACAACTGAGGCTAGGAAGTCTAGCCGCACGATCACAGGTCCTTATGGGGGACTTCATCTACCCCGATGTCTGCTGTGATAATCACACAGACAGTCCAGGAGGTTAGAGCATTGCAGATAACTTCCTGATGCAGGTGGTAGATGAGCCAACAAGGAGAGAGGCACTGCTGGACCTGGTACTAACAAACAGAGATGATCTAGTTGGAAATGTGAGGGTTGGGGGTAGTCTCAACTGCAGTGATCACACGATGTTGGAGTTCACAATCCTGCAAGGAGAAAGCTGGGCAAGAAATAGGATTGCAACCCTGGGCTTCAAGAGAGTGAACTTTGATCTCTTCAGGGAGCTCCTTGGAGGAATCCCCTGGGCCAGGGCCCTAGAAGGAAAGGGATTCCAGAAGAGTTGGCTAATATTCAAGCATCACTTTCTCCACGCTCAGGACCGGTATATTCCTACAAGAAACAAGTCAAGCAAGGGGGCAGGAGACCTGTCTGGTTGGGCAAGGAGCTGTTGGGTAAACTTAATGAAAAAAAGAGAGCATATGTGATGTGGAAGAAGGGTCAGACCACATATAGGAACAATATAGGAACATTGTCAGAAAATGTAGTGATACAACGAGGAAAGCCAAGGCCCGTTTAGAATTAGAGTTAGCAAGAGATGTCAGGGACAACAGGAAGGGCTTCTATAAAAACATCAGCAGCAAGAGGAAGACTAGGGAAAACGTGGGCCTGCTGCTGAATGGGGGGACGAAGGATACAGAGAAAGAAGAGTTACTAAATGTCTTCTTTGCTTCAGTCTTTACTGCTAAGACTAGCCCCCATGAACTACAGAGCCCAAAGACAAGAGAGTGAACCAGGAGAGAGAAAGGCTTTCTGATGCTCAAGAAGGATTGGGTCCCTCAGGACCATCAGAGCCCAGAGGCTTGTGATAAATGGAGCAGAATCTTGTTGGAGGCCTATGGCCAGTGGTGTCCCCCAGGGGTCATTACTGGGCCCAGTGCTGTTCAACTTGTTCATCAATGATTTGGACAAGGGCACAAGAGTGCACCCTGAGCAAGTTTGTGAATAATAAAAAACTGGGTGGAGTGGCCAACACTCCAGATGGCTGTGCTGCCATTCAGAGGGACCTCGACTGGATAGAGAGTTGGGCAGAGAGGAACCGCATGAGGTTCAACAAGGACAAGGGCAGGGTCCTGCACCTGAGGAGGAATAACCCCAGGCACCAGAACAGATTACGGATTGACCTGCTAGGAAGCAACTCCATGGAGAGGGATTGGGTAGCCCTAGTTGACAAGTTACCCATGAGGCAGGAACGTGCCCTCATGGCCAAGAAGGCCAATGTGATCCTGGCCTGCATGAGGAGGAGTGTTGCCAGCAGGGCGAGGGAGGGGATCCTGCCCAGCCTCTCCTCAGCTCTGGTGAGGCCGCACCTGGAGTACTGGGTGCAGTTCTCGGCTCCCCAGTACAAGAGGGATGGAGAACTCCTAGAGAGGGTCCAGTACAGAGCAACGAATTAAGGGACTGGACATCTATTGTATGAGGAAAGACTAAGGGAGCTGGGCCTGTTGAGCCTGGAGAAGAGAAGACTGAGAGGAAATCTGATCAATGTGTATAAATACCTGAGGGGAGAATGTAGAGAAGACATGTAGAGAAAACTCTTCCTGGTAGTGGCTAGTGACAGGACAAGGGGTAATGGGTACAAAGTGAAACACGGCAAGTTTAATCTCCCTGTGAGGAAGAACTTCTTTCCTGTGAGGGTGACAGAGCCCTGGAACAGGCTGCCCACAGAGGTCATGGAGTCTCATTCTCTGGAGATCTTCAAAACCTGCCTGGATGCCACCGTGTGCCACGTGTTCTATGTGTCCCTGCTTGAGCAGGGGGTTTGGACTAGAAGATCTCTCAAGGTTCTTTCCAACCTTAACCATTCTGTGAAGTGGAAAAGTGGAAATTACTTCCCCCTTCCTACTTACTTACCTTTCTCCAGCTTTGTAATCCTTATTACAACCAAGGAGTTGCACTGTAAGGAGTACTACAGCTAACAACTAGTGCTGATACAATTTCCACCTTGAAAGCACAGAAGTACTATTTGCAGACTATGTGTTTTCCTGACACTGCAAGTATGCTACTAACTTATGCAAATAGCTGCACACTAGACAGAACTACTCTTTAGCTGAAAACTTAAGACATCCAAAATAAGTTCACACTGGACATCCATTCACAGCGGAATCTTAGTTTTCTATGTTGGTGGAAGCATAGATTTTACCTTTCAAAGATGATGGGAATAAAAAAAAAAAGATAGGAAGCATTTTTCTGATGATGTAATTTGTTACATAATACTGTTCAGGATGCTGGATTCTAAAAAAAAACCCAAAGAGAGAGCTTATATACATATATGTTTTTATATATAAATATATGTGTGTGTTCTAAAAACATTATATATTAATTCAATGCAGGTGAGAGGAGCTCACAAGTGGAAAGAAAGATGTACTTGGGAGGTTGGGGAATCAAACTTCATGCTCCTGCCTTCCTGTCATATTCCTATTTGATTAGCCCACACTATTTCCTAAACTAAGTAGAAATGCAAAATTTCTTAATGTAAAGTAAGCACTATCACACAAAGCGTAGTTTTGGGTGGGTGCTGAGATTCAGACATTGTGACCAATGATGACCCTTTTTAACATTTATTTAATGACATAGCAGGAATAAGCAGTCTCTTTAGAAGTTTGATTTCACACACAGCCTTTTTCATCCCCCATGATAAAAACAAACCAAATTATTATACAAAATCATTGAACTTTCCCATAACTTAGAATTGAACGGTTGCAAAAATGGCAGCCTTCTTTGTAAGGCACTAGGTAACCTATTACACTGCACACTGCTTTTACCATACTGCAGTGTGGCACTGGTCCCACTCAGCCTGCTGCATGTCCTTCCAGTTTATATCAACATCTGAAGCGTAGGATTTGAGAGAAGCAGAACATGTCTTGCTCTGTCACCACCAAAGCTGATGACCTGATGTCACCACCAGGGACCATGTTCTGGCAGGGCTCCAGGAGACTCTGAAGCAAAGTGAGAAGCTGTTGGGACCAAAACTCTTGGTTCAACCTCAAAATCCCACTGGCAAAGGGAGAAACACACAGGGCTTTTTTTTTTCTCTGCAAGGGGAGTACGCAGGCTGGCCTGTCCTCCTTCCCCAGCCCAAACAGGAAAAATGCAGTAAACCAATTAAACAAAAAGAACTACACACCATTTCATAATAAGTGTGCATGATGGTAGCTTTCCCTTAGCAGACTTCCCTGGGAGACCTGAGCTTCTCTTAAGGATGTTCATGAATGCTGTTAGGGTCAACTCAAAAGTTTAACTCCTCCAGATCTCCTCCTTTTAACTTAACAAAAAAGTGTATGTTGGAATTATGAACTCCATGTTGTGTTGCAGTTGCTAATCCCGCTTGCCTGCCCATGGCACGCAAAGTAGCCAGAATCACGCTATTGCTATTATGTTTAACCAGAGTCCTCTGGAGCACATTCTTTGCGCAGGAAAGATGGGAAATTGTGAGACTTGCAATCAGGCCCATTTCTTTCTTTCTTTCTTGTGCATCTTGCGCTTCTTATGATAAAATTACGCTCCACAGAAGACCACAGCTGTAGTGGAGAAGACTCTCAAAGATGCCAACACCCTCTGGGTACGTTTTGACTTCACAAAATCATATCTTAAGTCTCACTAACTATTCCAAGGGATAGGTTCTGCCAGGCACAGGCTAATCCCATCAAAGCAAACACCTGCAAGTTTGCAGATGAGAAAATCTGGAGATATGTCTGGCTGCATGCACACACCTGTCATGTTGTTTGCTTGTTTCCTTAATCATCAGCTATTTCCTCCTTTATACCAGGTATCCTTTATTTATCGCCCACACCATAGTTATCTTCACAATCCTTTGTTCAAGAGGAGAAATAACAGAGGAAGTATCTTGCAGCTGAAGAACTGATCTGCATTTAGACAGGCCCAATACAATCCCAGTCCTGCAAGCAGAATAGGCCTTGATCCTAAACACTTGCTCCACCTGAAAGAAATTCTCAGGTCAAGAAAGTCATTTTAGTACAATGACTAAGTTTCAGTACAGAATCCTTGCTTACCTATTCCAGTCTTTAGTCTCTATGGGCATTATAGTATTTTTATATTTCATACAAATGCAGGTATGAATTTGGAGAGGGCCATTTATGTACCTTTATGATGATAAGCACAAGTCAAATAAATATAAATTTCTTAAGGGATGCAAGACCAGACCCACACATTTCTGTTATGTTAATATGTTAATGCTCCAGACAGATTTACAGGGAGCAGACTGAAATTGATGTACTCTACACAATTATGCAGAATACCAGGCTCCAGCCAGAGAGGCATGTGATTGCTGCTACTAACTAGTCTTGCCCAGCTTCTCAAGCAGCTGGTTTGCAGGCCAAATCACTCCCCATATTTGCCCTCATTCCCCGGGGTATTTGAGTTAGCTGTGGGATTAGCCCTCTTCTCACTATCCAGACACAGATCAGAGAACCTGACACACACCGTGCTTTATTACTCAGCAGAGTTTAGACCTGAAAGGCATTTTAGAGCACAAAGCGGGCTGAGGGGGCATCCAAGGCCTTGGCACCAGCGGTCCAGGTGCCAGGATTGCAATCTCTTTTGAAAACGGCATGGTTCCCTTCCAAGTCCACCGTGGGCAGGTAAGCTCTGCAGTGCAGCGGCACCATCCATTGCGGGTAGCAGGCCCTTGGAAATGACAGAAGCTGCAAAACCACAAACTGAGGCTAAGTTCTCCTAAACATCAGGAAAGCATGAATCTGAAGCTTGCAGCTGCACTTTATCACATTTATCCATATAAATAGACCAAACCCAAAGCGGATCCAGGCTTGAACTTTTCACCTTGTGTCCCTCTGTGTTGAGAATGTACCTCATTTTGTCAGTCAGACAAGAAATTCTTTGAAAGACTTGTATTACATTTCTATAGCTAAGGAATAACACTCTCACCAAAACCCTACTGTGCTATGGTGCCTAAAATAGTTAGCGCACTAATATGGTCCAGGTTTGGAGGTTACATTCTGAACAACATGTTTTGACTGAATAGCTTTTTAATAATCTTTTCAGCTTTTCCCCATCATTTATCTTCTTGGAACATAAGCCACTCGGAGCCTGGAATGGTTTCAAATGTCAGCAAAGAGAACATTCTTCTCCTGTAGGCACTACAAAATGCCATTAAGAAAGCAAGAGGTATTCAGGAGGTTATCCCAATTCTGTGGGGCGATCCTAAGCATATCATACACCTTGGAATGACTCATTAATTCCTGAGCCAATGTCACACACCACGCTTCGTAAAATTACTGACAGTTGATGAGGACCATAGTTTAATCGGCTTGTATTTGATCAGAAAAAGGTATTGTCACAGGCCCTCCTCAACCCGTTCAGCAAAACATGGCCTATACATAAATCACACATACTAAACATTAAAAAACAAACAAACAAACAAAAAAACCCACTATTATCCCAATTTCTAGAGTCTAAGTAGCATATTTTGCTGTAGTCAGCTATCTGCTAGTTGTCCTGCTAGCAAATAAAAGAGATTCAGATTTTCTGGATAAAACCGAACTCAGAAAACATTACCTCTTTCCAAGTTCTATCCCAGGAAGTCAGTCTTGGACAGCTTGGTACTATGCTTTCCTCTGCAGTGCTTTGTGGTAACAAAAACGGTCAGGGAAATCAGCAGGCCCACTTGACCGCAGCTGGCCTGCGCAGAGCCAGTCTAGGAATAGCTCTAATGGCATAGCTCACATGCAATCTAGGCAGTTCACTTACTAAAATGTCAGGATTTGCAGCCACTTTTCTCATTATACCTTTTGAAAATTCATCGAATTCAAAGCTTATTTTTCATTCTCTAGGTCCATGGAAACAGATGACCAAGGTTTCCCCACAGTATCAGCCTTGAGTCTTAAGAAGTTTTTGATCCAGATTGCTTTTTAAATGAAATGGCAGCTTTCTATTACCAAGTCACCCTATCTTTGATGATTTTATTTGCAGTATGAATTCATTAATCTTTTCTTTTTTTTTTTCTTTTCTTGTCTGTCTGTGTTGAGGGTCAATCCCATGAAAAATTCAGTTTCTCTAAATTATCCCTGTCAGGTTTCTGACAGATTTGACCAGAGGGAAAACCCAGAGTGCAGTCCAAGTGAAAATTGCAACTACGAATAATCAGTGTTCTGCTCTGTGCCCCTGTAAAAATACAGCAGGCATAAAAGATAAAGAGCAACAACAAAATCTGCAAGCGAGCAGCACTGCGTTACAGCATGCAGTCACCGGAAAGGAGAGATTATAAAGGAATTACTTTTTGATCAATGAACCAGAACTCAGATTTCCTGAGCTTTTCAATTACGCAGGGTATCAGGACTCCTCCACCTAAGCGCTCTCCTCACCCGCGCTGTGCGGACAGCACTCCTTGCTTAAAGGCTGCACAAAGCCCTCCCTTACGCAGTGTGCAAAGGCACAGTCTCTTTTTGTCACAGCAGATGAGCTGTGCCAATCAAGGGCTCCTCTAATCGTCACCATTGCAGCACCCAGCTCTGACACAAAGCTCAAGCTTACTAAGTTACAACGTGCCATGGATTATCATGTGCAAACACAAATGTGCAAACACAATCCCTCCCACCAGCCTATTCACAACAAGTCCATAAATTTACAGAACCAAAGAATAGTTTTGGCAGGAAGGGGTTTCTGGAGGCCTTCTGGCCCAAACTCCCCCTCAAGGCAGTGCACAAAAGCTACACATGAGCTTGCTGCCACTGCGCGTACAATAAAAAGCAGCAAACACGAAGGATGTGCAACAAAAGCACTCCCTTTAGGGGAAGGACAGTTTGCTGCATCCAGTTGTGAAGTCTCTATTGCCCTAATAAAAAGTATCAAATTCCCTTTCTTCTACTGAATGGCTCTTCAGCGGAAGGGACAAACTATTTGAAGACCACCTTTTCTATCTGAAGACATCCATTAAACCAAAGAATCTGCAGCTGTTAAAATGGCTTGGACTCATACACCGAAATAGCTCTGACTAATTACTCAAAAATATGTGACTTTGAAACTAAGAGTGAGACATCATGGATATTGGTCAAAAAGGAGCCTGAATTTACACAGGGAGAAGAAGAAAATGCATACACACTAGACATCACCTTCCTTGCAATAAAATAGGAGTGGTGACCAGAAAGTGATCTCAAGTTATTTTTTGGAACTGAGAGAATAAATGCATGAAGTGATCAAATTAGGGGGAGCGATGGTGATGAGGATGGAGAACAGAGAGAGACAAGGTGTTGAAAGCTCAGCTTTTCTTGTTTCCAGCTTTTAAGAGCTATTGGCTAAGGAACACTAAAAATAAGGTACTTTGGTGATAAATGGTTCCTGTTTCATTCCCTTCTCTTTCTCATGCATGACTTTCAGTTTTAAAAGAGCAGTGATTCACAGTGTTGCAAAAGGTAGGGACATTAGGGATTTGTCACCTCAAGCGAGTACCTCTAACAGCTTCCAGTTTTTTAAAATCTCATTTTAAGTGCTCCACGCTGGCTATCGGCAGGCATGCAAAGTCTGAACAAAGCCAAGGCACTGGAGCAAACCACAACTGGAGCCAACCAGAGAATGAGGCGTAATCCTGCTGTGACTGAAAAGCAAAGGCAAGTTTTGCATTTCTTCCAACAGAAGCAGGTTTTATACTGCCATAAATGCTTCCTGATTTGTTTTGTACCCTTCATTTAATGAAAGCATCCCTCTTTGTCAAATAATAACAGCTGAGTTCTGCATGAAGCCTGACAGTTATTCCTTACTGACTAGTCAAGTACTCTGTTAACTCTAATCCTCCCTGGATCTCAGAACGGCTTCAGGAGAACAGTGATTTGTGCTCCTTGCTGATCACCCAAGCAGACTCTGCTTTTCCTCTCTCAACCCCAAGCTCATGGTGCCTCCAGCCCTCACCCTGTGCCCTGCTAATGCCTCTCCCGCGCTGCAGCATTTGCCTGGGGGCAGCGCGAGCCCTTAGCCCAGGGATGGATGAGGCAGAGCATGGAATGGGCAGCGCGGTGCTGTCTGGTCCTGCCCCAAGCACTGCGAGACGGAGCGAAGCTGGAAGGGCGGCCGCAGTGAGAGGGCGCGCTCGGCCGTCACGAACGCTGCAGCAGGGCGCTGCTACTCCGCTACTGCTTAAAACACCACGTATGCGCAACGCGCCCTGCGCGATGGTCTCCGCAGGGCACAGGCAGAGCGGATCCCATGACTGCCCAGCAGGTTGCCCTGTGGAGGGATCCACACGTCACTGTCCATCGGTACCGGGGGTTCTAGGGAGTCACCCTTCCCAGTGCGTGAGCAGTGTCCTCTTCTCCACAAATACAGTTGTCCCGTAACTGAGAGTAGCCTATGGAGAACGGCTCTTTTTTCTCTGAGAAACCACGTGCTTTGCCAAGCAACGCGGGCAGTAATAAACTCCTCGCACACCACGCAGCAGAATTTTTTGGATTTGATTTTTGGAACCTTTGTGACCCCTTCTCAATCTAAGACGTTAGATTTAATTTCATGAAGTAACTCTCTCACAGCATCACTTATCCCGAACCAAGCTCTTACAAAGCAAATCAGCTGTAGCTCCACAGAGCCTTCCCATCATTTTCAAGTTCTACTAAGTTCACTTTTATGAAATTCTCATGTTTCATGAGAATCTGAAATCCTTTAAAAGAAAGTTATTTTATTCTGAAGAAATACCTGAATATTCCCATAAGTGGGTAATTGAGATTAATTTGCAGAGGCTAATTACAGTTTTTCTTAAGCTTTAAAACCATAGATAACAATTTGGTTCCAAATCTTGCCACAAAGGCAATACAAGTTCAGATTACAACTTTCCCAACACTAAAAAAGGACGTATGTACTTAACAGGTTGTGGCAGTTGCTAATCCTGCAGAAAGTTAGTACTATCGATGACTCTAGATTTGCTCCTAGAATGAACTCTCCATCCTCTAAATCTGAATCACTTCATTTTTTTTTTAATCTCTTCATATTTCTAAGAAAATGAAAATTAATTAATGCAGGTCTTGCACAGAGTTCACACTTCTTTTCCTCCCCTTCTTCCACAATACTTACTCAAAATTAACAGCAATCACTCTGCAGTACTGGCATCACTCAGCCACGGAGGCAAACCGTGCCTGTCGGTGGGGGTACATAAATCACTTGATACGGCTCTAGAAACTGCAGCTGATTCAGCTCCTGAGCACGGTGGTGAAGCATATATTGTATTTGCACTTCTCTGCAAACCTTCCAGCAACTGCATGCGTAGCCTCTCTGCCTGACTTTCGCTAACACTGATCAGCATTTAGCAAGTATCTCCGCAATGCTGTATCTTTATGGGTACTGAGAGCCTCATGGTAAGGATCACATCTCCAAGAGGCAACCGAGCTCTCTCCCGCCAGCCATAACACAGGGACACGAATACCGGCAGACAACTGGCAGGACTTTCTATACACCTCACAGAAAGCTATTTTTAATCCATTAAAAAAAAAAAAAAAAAAAAAAAAAAAAAAAAAAAAAACCTTGGAAACTACCCAAGCACAAAATGTTATTGGAAAGTCATCAATCTTCCCCTTGTTCCTGACCTGTTTCTTTTAGGCCCTGGTTACACACAACCTTTTGTCTTTTCCCCAGCCGGCCGAACAAAGAGCACGCATAAGTCCCCAGTGCTCCCTCCAAGAGGGACTGGGTAAACCTTGGGGCACAATTGCTTTGCTGTTCTAAGAAACTAATCATGTAGCCAGCATTAAAAAGGCCCCTAAATGTATCAAACTGCAAAATTATTTCAGATTTATCTACTAATAAAACAACAAAGATAAGATAACAAAGGATATATTTCAGCCCGTTTCCGTGTTCTTCAGGTAGAAGACAGACGTGCCTTTTATTTAGTGAGAAAACCTTTTCCTCTGGGCTATACATTATAAAAGGGTTTTCTGCAGCCTCTGAGAAGACTTCATACCCGCAGTACCTTCTCCCGTGCCGCTGCAGTGTGAAACGCGAGGACAGCCTATCGGCGGTGGGGAAGATGGGATGGGACGTTGCCCTGCTGTGAATCACAGACATTTACGACTCCGCTTTCTCAGGTCTTTTGCAGCTCTAAGTTTAGCAACATGTACCAAACTTGAATAAAAGTCAACAGTGAGCTGCATAGGCTCAAGAGCCTATAGCCATCATTCACTTCTTGCATGGCCAGCAGGACCTGAGACCTACCAATACCCGATTCAGCAACCGTTGGTCTCCTCCTCCTCTTTCACTAGGGAAAGTGCAATTTCACAGTGAAACCAAACCAAACCCATACCAACAAAACAACCGCCATGACCTGGTTAGCACCCTCAGCAGAGAGGCCAAAGAGGGTGCATCCGTGGTAAATCAGCTAACTAGCAAAGGCCAGCAGTCACTTCATTGGCTCAAACCAGCAGTTGAATCATGTTCCCAGAAAAGCCTGAAGAATCTTGATTCGATCCCTATATACTAGAGACAAACACGGCATTCTCCTTTCTCTAGGAATATTACAAGCCCCTCCAATTTTCCAACAGCAGGACATTTGCAAGTCTCTTTTTGTCCGCGCTTTCATTGATCAAATTTTGCCAGCAAATGGATACAAAGAAAAACAAGCTAGTATGCTCATCTTACCCATATATTTCTCAAATTCCTACTTGTTTCTACTACCTATTGAAAACAAAAGTGCCAGTCAACCTGCAAGTACCAGGATTTGCCAAAGACAAGAGTTACATTAAAAGCTGACTACAGGCTTCAGGACAAATTTCAAAAGCGTGGAAGTGAATTGAGGAAGAGGGTCCATAACCAAGATATGGGTCATAAATGCTTAAAGGGCAGTATAAAAGACACGTTTTTGTTTTTCTTTTCCAAGCTAGCAACAGCACGTGTGGATACAAATGCAAGAGGAGATGAGTCTGGTCCCCTGGCAGATACGCCCCCGCAGTGCTGAGCGCCCCGGCGCCGAGAGCGGGGCTGCCTGCGTTTCTGCAGCGACACTACACCGCCCAAAAAAAACAGTAACTTTTTTTTAAAGGATTCTGGAACATATTTGCCTTATATACCACAGGAGACCGCAGAGATGGAGATAACACAACCAACAGGCAATGCTCGTTGCTGCAGGTTGACCAGGATGGTACAGACAAGTCCCCCTTCCAAGACTGAAACATTAGGAACAATTCTAAACAATGATTTTCTGCATCTGCCATCTCTGCTACCTGGACAAGTAGTTTACCCAGTTAACAGGCTCTGAGCTTGCTGGAGAGAGAGAGAAATGTATTCCATTCCCTGAAAACTTGATTATGTGAAGTGTGTGGTTATTTACCCCTACCCCCCTCAGCTTTTTCCATAAAACTAACATTCAAAGAAGCACACTCTTTCTAAAAATCAGAAAGGGCCGAAATAACTTTGAATGTAGGAATTTCAATACTTTGAGGCTGAGAATAACAAAAGAAACTGAACTGACTGAAAATAGGCAGATAATTGCTCCTTTAAAAGCTGCAACCCCTTTAATAGCAGCTAATACTGAACAAAAATAATTTTACTTTTATGTCAGCTAAGTTAAGCAGAGATGTTCTGCAAAAAGACCATAAAAGGAAGAAAAGACAAGAACATGATGTCTGTAGATTTTCTAATTGCATTTCAGCTATTGTTTAATAATTTGCTGGCACTTGAATCTTCAAAGAAAAAACAATACTTAAAGAAAAGCATGAAGAATTGAGCTCATTCAAGCAGTCCCATTCAGTTTACAAATCAGACTTTTATTTGTTCTTCTGGAAGACTCACTGAGTTGTGAAACTGGAATAAAAAAAGACAACAGTCTATTAACTCCAATTCAGCAAACTCAACTCAGCTCTTCAGATCGAGAAAATTCTTATTTGCAAAGAAAATTAAATTCACACATCCTTATTTTGACCCTTTTTTATTTTTTTGACAGAATCCAATAAAATATTCTGATGAAAGATACTTGAGAATTTACTTCCTAACCTCCTTTCCTATACTTTGTGTTAACAGGAAGTTTTTCATTTAACAGTACTTCTCAATCATGACAGATAAAAGATGGCTAAAATTCTCTTTTCTTTTGTGCAACATTACCATATGTTCTTGTTACAAGAAAATGCCCTGCTACCTTCCCTGACACCAAGAGGAGTTATGAGGCACCTAGGAACAAAAGCTTCCTTGCAGACCCTCTTGGTAGGGGGATAATGATTTTTGTTTATTTAGTTTTGGCTGTATCTGTGCAATTTCTGTGCTAAAGATTGACAAGCCAGTACTGGAAAGCAAGATGCACCTAGAACCTAGAATAATGAGGCATTTTGCAGACAGGGGAAGAGAAGGGGAGACAAAAGAAAAGACCTAAAGGAACAAAAACCTGAGGCATCTAAGGGTTATTCTTTAAAATACATATTTTTTTTTTTTTAATGGAAACAAACATTTCAGTTATAAGCTTACCGTGTTTCAGATCAGCAGATAGGTTAGCAGGCTGTAGTATAATAGCTTCGGCGCCCAAATAGCTTGCTCAGTTCAAGTATCAGAATATTCTCAGACCCACAGGAGAAAAAAGCCAAGAATACTTGAGACAAGTATTTGTATCAAAAGCTCACTTTGCCAGTACCCTAAAAGAAAATAAGCAGCCAGCTCTCAAATTGCAACTTAAACATGAGCATCTATTACTCTTTCCTTGTGGTTTATAAATCTAATCTTACTGCCCGTACAGTTAGCCATGACTTCTGTAACTTTTAAAATTATCTTCTCTTCTACAAAGTCTTAGTCTTCATTAACATCCCTTCTTCACAGGCATTTGAGGTGCAAAACCGATCTTTCCCTCCTGTAAGTTTTAACCAACTACAATGACAGTCACTTTCCCTTTCTCCATTTTATAATGTAAATGGATGCCACAAATCAACACCCTATCAGAGGAACGCTGGGGCACTGGGTCTACAATCAACTCTGAGAATCGGCAAATTCATCACAAGGCCAAAACCAGAAAAATTTACAGGGAGAGCAATTTAAGAGGCAGAAAGGGCTGTACACCCTTTCACAAGCTCTTCACTTGTGCCAGCATCAAATTGGCAAGAGATTAAGAATCAGTTTTGATTTTAAAGTTGCCCATCTTCAATTTTTCTCCAGTGTTAGCCTTTTGAAGTCACTTTCTCCTTAAAACAGAAAGAGGCAGCTTTCTCTAACTGGAGGATCCCTCGCAGATAAAAACACTGTTTCAACAGTGCCTTGTAAGGAACGCAGATAATGTTTTCTGAATTGTTAAATGATCCTTCTAGAGTATGACAATTCTGAATTTATGAATCTATACATCCTATTACCATGTAAGTGCTAATCTCCAAAACATTTGTGAAAAGACCACAGTCTAGAAGTGAGAGGCATACTTATGTTACTCTTAGATAAATAAATGAACAATGTAAAAATAGCCTATAAAGTATGAAAATATAATTAACGTGACCACTTATTGTACCGATAGCCATAACCTAATTCTACAACTAGCCAACAACAAAATTCTTTTCTCCTCTTATTTCCAGGCAATGTTTTCCTGCGGTCAATAAATAGTACAGGATGAAGGATTAGAAAGCCATCCCACAGAAAGCAGCGTGAGGGCTTACGAACCTCAAAACACTGACTCAGAGGAAACTAGATTCCAAAACTTAACACATCCTACTTCTCCTATCCCAACCAGCCCTGTGGTTTTCACCACAATTTCTCCATTCTCCAGCAAAAGCATCAAACTATTTGGCAGCAGATGCAGCTCAGACAGTAATGGAGATCCTCAGACAGAGCTTTTGTGAGCCCTGGTCACACATCGCTGTCCAAGATCACGCTTACGCAAAGCGGCATGCTTCAACACAGATGTCTTTCTACTGGGAACGCGATGGCTTTGAAGTCTTCCACCTCATCTTAAGACAACTGCTACACAGTAAAGATGCTGTCATATGCAACTGGGGCAGGCTTGCTCACAAAACATCCACAATCTCTTCTTCAGCTTTTCTACTTGCTCCTCAGGCAGCAGAATATGAGGAGAGGATTAAACATTTCCTTTATTATATTCTCCAAGAAGTTGGATAATGAGAACTTATTTGTTTTCTTAAGGCACTACAATCCAAATGCTTAAGCTGATAGTATACTTTTGAGGCTTTCTACGTGTAAAGCATTAAAAATATATTTTCTCTTAAAAATGCAGGTAAGTCATATCAAAACAAGACTTATCAATTAGTCAGTCATTTTTTAAAACACTACCAGCAAAGAGAGAAAAGTTGTCACTAGAAGTCATTAACAAAATCCTTTAAACACAAATACTTCTGAAACTGCTCAGGAGAATCTATAGACTACATCAGGGCATCTAGTGCTTAATAGTCTGCAATCTGTTCAGCAACTGTTTATGAAAGTGTCTTAAACGCTTGCACAGTTAAAAAAAATTCATTGAATAGCTAGACATACCTCAAAACATTTGGTTTCCCACGATAACATATATACAGAATGCACTGATTTCTAAAACACAAGTTTGTTTTTTGCCTGAAAAACACCAACTACATGGCAAAACAAAGGCCAGCAGTGTTTTGGAGGCAAACTCATGAAAAACACAAAGAATTTCATGAGAAGGCACATCCCGTTACAAGATCTTCAGTTACATGAGAAATAGATCGTTTTTTCCCATTTTAGGCAGGATTTAAAAACAAATATATCCAAGTATTGTCCAACTGCGAGTTCGGTGCCGAGAGTTTCTGATATGGTGGCATCTTCCTTTCAGAATAGAAGCAATTTCCTTCTTTACAGTAAACACGTCCCACAGCCTCACGGAGCATAGAAGTCATGCTGTTAACCACAGACGTATGAAGTCTATTAGCATTTGCGGTAACAATCTGCCTGCGTTCAGAGTCTCTTACTCTGGTTTATCACTAAACCTCAGTCATACAACGTGGATTACCATCAATGCTTTGCTTTTATTTATTTATTTTAATCTTGTCTTTCTTAACTTGCGTGCTCTAATTTTCTAGGGCTTGCAATCAAAAACACTCCCAAACATTCCAAGTTACAAAATAATTATTTCAATGTGAAGGAATTAAGCTGTTGTGAAATTTCAAATAACAATAATCTAACACCCATTGTCCCATTTTTCTGCTTTCAGGTCAGCGGATATTCCAGAAAGTATTTCTAAACTGACCTTGCATTTGTACTTAAACGCAGAATTACTATTGCTTTTTGTAGTATATCATTGTAGATAATATATAGATATGTAAAGGTATTATGTAGATACACGTCATTATAGATAATAATCAAAAGAAAAAATATATGGAAAGGAGAGAGCAGACGTATTCTGCATCAATTAAAAGCAAGCCACAAGGCCATGAATGCCATTGTCCCTTTTCATCCTTCTCATGAATTGTCAATTCACTGCAGCAAACAGTGCTCACTGTCCTCTTTTCTGCTCCTCAATTAGGCTTGGCAGTAACAAACTGTTGTCTTGCCACAGGCTGTACGACTTTTTCTTTTGTCTGACAGCAAAATTCATGTTGGCTGAAGTAAGGATTTCTGAATGAAAAGTAGCCAAGTGATTAAAAACGTTCACTTTAAAAACAATGAGAAATCCTTAATTGCCTTAAATGAAAACCACTGTCCACGCACAAGTCACCGACTTGGTCAGTATTTCACATGAAGAAATGAGATGTACTTGCCACCTACTTAAATGCATCCAAGCAGCTTTCCAAAGGAAGGAGACATAAAGCTGTTTTGGGCAAGGTCAAGAAACACTCAATACACGCATGTTGCTGTAGTGAGTCTCAGAAATCTCGATAGCCTTTTAAAGAGGCACTAATCAATGGAGGGAACAATTTCATAAAAGGGAAAGAAGGAACACGCATGAGTCCTCAATTCTGGCATAAGGCTCTCTTCTAGCTGCTTTAAGCCAAATGGAGCAAAGGAAATCAGAAATGAGACATTCTGTCTAACAGTAACCAACTATTTTGCTGCTTCTTTGAGAACAAATGATGAGCACTTTTACCACTGCCGTTGCTAAAAATAAAACAAGAAACTTTTGCATTATATTCCTATTTGGTGATTAGCCATGTTCTGTACGCTCACAATGTCCTTTTCCATCTGACAGAGACTGCTTCCTCCAGCTTTTCTAAAGGCACTGCTTTGGCAGCAAACGATAACCTGGATTCAGCACTGTTTGGCCTGCTGTGCTCTTGCAGCAATTTTGAGAAAAACCATTGAGTCAGCACTTGGGTTCTTTTGCAAATCACTGCCAGCAAAGATTTTTTGCAAGTTTGCAAAGTATCAGTAGAGCACACATCATATCAAGGCGTTCTTGATCTTCTATCCCCAAGCAGCAGTTACAAGTCAGATGCAAAATCCTGACGACAATGACGGATACACTTCCCAGGGCACCTTTTCCAACACCGCTGCCAACAGGGGAGAGCAAACAAGGGGCTGACCACTTTCCAAATGAGTGCCAACACGCTCATACTCATACCTGTATTTCAGCACAAATTTTAAAGCTTACTAAGGTCACCGATACTTAAGCTGCATTCTCAAGGGCTATTACAGGCAGGGATGGAGTTCCTAACTAATAGCTTGTCCATGATGGGTAGTCAAAATGGCAACGAAGGAGAAGCAATGGCCAATAACCTTCAGACCAGCAGCAAGCCATAACAGCATACAAATATTGAGCCGGTATTTGAGGATCAGCAGATTTGTAGGGTTGATTTTTTTTCCATACAGTTGGTCACTCACAGCCTTATGGATCTGGCAAGCATTTTAAATTGATGTATTTGGCTGTTTCCATCCTTCAGATAACCTCTGTCTGCCCTAGGCTACAGGTGGCAACCCTGGTGCTGCTGCAGAGCTCCTCATTGATACACAGCCCAATTTCTCACCAAGCTAAACAGTGTCTTCCACCTGTATTTTGGGCAAGATAGCAGCAGTTCAGATGATCCAGCCCCTTGCTAGAATCACAACTCCAGGGCAGAACATTTTGGCCACTACTCCAATAAAGTTTCACACTTAAGATCATGCCAGTATATACCAGGGCACCACACAATTATACTTCTGCTTTGCTCAGGATTTAACACGCCTTCCTCCAAACAGGCTTTATTTTTTTTCTCCTCCAACATTCAGTAGCCTTCAGGAAAGATTCTAGGTCCAGAACAACCTCTAAGGTTATCTCTACAATAGGGTGTGCACATTTAGAAGCTTGAATCTTCTTATATAAAACCTTCTGTTATGACCATCTTCTCCTGCCCCTTTTCCTACCTCAGGAAAAAGATGAGTGAAGTTGGTAAACACTGACTGCTCTTTCCTCTAGAGCAGAATGGGTAGAGTCTGGCTGGGGTTTTCTGAGGCCTTTCCAGTAAAATGTAAAACCAAAATACTGTTAGTGGCCACTGAAAGGAGGACATGTTTTGCAGATGCAGAGAAGCCTGCACCATCAGGGAAGCTGAATGAACTCTGAGATTTTGGGTTAGTCTGCGGGATCCCTTCAAACTCTGGCAACAAAAGAGCACCAAACCAGGAAATAAGAAAGGATCAGGTAAAGAAAATCCATGCGACTCTGCAAGTAGGTAGAACACTAAAATGGCTCAAACATAACGGGCTACCACTGAAATTTAAAAGGATTAAAGAGCAAGACAACAGATTTAACAGATTTGGGGGATATTTTTAATCCATCAGAGCACAGCAATCACACACGTTTGGGTGTGATACCCATCAAGAAGGCCTAAGTAACAATTTTGAGAGGACCACTTAATGTTACAAGAAGCAGAAGAAAAGCTATCAGCAGGAAGCTGACCAAACACTGTGCACCTACAATTTGCAGCGCAGCTCGCAGTCTGATGATGTGGGAGGAGGAGACCTGACATGCCTCATCTCTCAAGTCAACATATATACATATGTTACATATATACATATGTTACATATGTATTATTTTTGATCTGTGTTTATCAAACTTGTCCCTTAATTAAATTTGAAACTTTGAAAATGGAATTCAAAGTTGAATTCATTATTATTTACTTTCTAGGCCAGAACACAGGCAGTGCCTGCAACATGTCATTTGTTACAGCAGTAACTGTATTTAATAGATGCATTACAAGCCAATGTTTCTATAATAGCTACCACTTACTCTATTACAAGGGAGAGGAAGAAACAGGGAAGTGAACATAAGTGCAAATCATCCCTCCTGCCCAGTATGCCCTGTTAACGGAGCTGCAACCCACAAGTGGGGGCAGGCCAAACTATGCAACTGTTTCCAGTGAACCCACAAGTATTTTTTCCTCGTTTTCTCTTCTACTGGATGAGTTTTCTTTAAACTCTTACTGTCCAAATACAGAAGTTGACACACGTCTTGTTTTGCAGCATAACAAAAAGCCTTTGCAGATGAAAGGTCTTTGGTCCTTTACTAGTAACAAGATTTTTTCACTTTTATTCCCTCTTCCTTCTTTTTTTCTAAGCAGCTTCTCCCACCAATGAGCAAGACAGTCTCACCACTCTGTGAATCATAATTCACTCATCACCAAGTACAGGAAACCTAACCCTTATCTCATTAGTCAGTATGGGTTCCTCAGCCTAATTTATTACTCGTTCTGTCTGAAATATTTAGACGCTGGTTAGGACGAGGAATTAGGATGAGGAATTTTCACAGATGCACAACTGTTTAATAAGATCAAGTGACGTGAAGACCATGGACTGGATCCAGCTAATGAGGGCCAACATGCCAAGCTCTGCATCTCTCTGCAAACTCCCAGCATGACTAATGGATGCCGAGCATCTGGGATGCATACAAAAAACGTGGGTTTTCAGAAATCTACTAATTTCTAAACTTGCATTTTTGCTGTCACACATGTGAGGAGAACCAATTACTTTTAACCTATCTTAGTTCAAGTTAGCCTGCCTTGTAAGTAACCCTTTTTGCTCCCTAGACAAAAGCACAGCAAAATCAGCAGCATATGGATGCAGCACCACAACTGATAGGGATCATAGCCCTAAACCCAGGCAGAGTCACTGACAACTAGCGTGTCTGCTAAAGCAGTTTGTGAACACAACTTTTTCTATTCCTATGACATCTCTCCATCTGATACCTCATATTCTGATGCAAGGCAGACTGAAAATAAACCTGAGGCAAGGAGCCTGGCCGTGTTACATCATTTTTTTCCTGCTTTCCTTTTTGTGATGGACTCCTCCCACAGGCTACTTACACAGCTCCTCGACCAGCTTGCAATCGGGTAAGTCTAATTGGAAAGGGCTAAATAAGAGCTAAAGCACCAATGCCAGTTCATTAAAAAAAAAAAAAAAAAAAAAAAAAAAAAAACACAGAAAGAATTAGAAAGAATTAAGAGATAGTTTTAAGGTCCTGCTCCAGTGCTAGACCCACATTTTTGCTGAGAAAAAGCATGGCTGCAGCCCAGAGGCTCAAACAGGAGCCTGGGGCAGCATTTCACACTCATGGTTACGGATAGGGAAACTGCTCCTTTGTTGGACACCTGGAAGTGAAGACAAGGGAAAAGGGAGCGCCACGGGACACATCATGATTCTTTGTGTCTTTCTAAGCACTGATGTTTTGAAAAGGAGATTGTTTATTTCCCCCCCAGTACAGGGGACAGAGATGGCCAGACTAGAGCATGCAATAAAAACAGCTTGAAAGGAGATGTATAGGTATTTAGGACATGAAAAGGGGTTTTAACAGGCCTAAAGTTTAGGATATAGATTATTTTTGTTGAAAGGTTTTGGAAGGTGGAAAGCCACCTTGATTGAAATGGCTTCAGAATTACTGGGGCAACAACCTGCAGGAAGGACTCCTTTTTCTACAAGGCAGAGGCAAATATTTTTATGAAGGTCAATATGGGAACAAAACCCACTTTCTTTAAGGGAGATGAAATGTGCATGCCAATAACAACCTTTCCCCGCTCCCCACGCCCGTCCCACATTTGGGCCCAGGGTAGGGTGGAAGTGTCTTCTCTCCAATTCAGATAAGCTAAACTTGCATTAGATTTTATCTCATAATGACAGAAAACTAATCTCTTCAGATTTTACTTACCTTTCAGTAGATAAATCTAATGATAATAGCAACTTGGAAAAATAGCTTTAGAAAAACCTATCAGATGTAGCTGCCTTGGCTGCACCTTAAGTGCGTTCTCCAATTAGACTCTGCATTGCAATCAGTGAAAGACAAACAGAGCAACCCACATAGAATTATTTTAAAGCTACAGTTTCATCAAATGTCACACCTGAGGAGGTAAACTGGCCCTCCCAGAGTGCAATGTTGCCAAATTGTTGATTACTTCAGCATGTCCTCTCCTGTTTTCAGTTATTATGGAGGTTACGCTGACATTGATATATTAGTACTAGGCTATAGCAACTGCAGGAGTAAGAAATGCAGCACAATATAGTATAGGCTAGGATAGCTTACTACAATATATTAATACAGTAGGCATATAGTATATTATAGCTTTGAAACTCCTGCCATCTTAAAAGACCTTTCTTATCATTGTCCTTAAAGTCTCAGTTGAGATCAAGAGTGTCAATATTTTTACTAAAATACATGAAAATGATTACAATAAAAGCTTTAAATCCTACACAAACACAGCAGTTAATC
>VZSV01000072.1:515161-528070 GCA_013398735.1 Nothocercus julius
TTGAAGGGTCAGGTACCTACTGTCACCTGCTACACTGCAGGCTAAGTGAAAGAAACAATTAAACAATATTGGTTTCAGGGTATCAAAATATGCTGGTGACCAGCATGTTCTGGTGACCAAAATTATTCTCCTAAACTGCGTTAAATAAAAGAATACCACATACGCCAGAAAAAAAACAGAGATCAAACAGTGAAACGCGGGCACCTAAATGTAACGTATGAATAAACTCACAGTTTGAAGATGCTAAGACAGACTAAGCCTACGTGGCCAAGGCTGCGCGGAGGCTGCGGAGAGGCCGGCCCGCGGAGAAGGTGGCGCGCAGCACGGGGGCTGCACGTGGCAGCCGGGGGCACGGTTCACCCTTTGGCGGCCTCCACCACCAGCCACCAGCTTCCTAATGAGAGAATCTGGTTTCTGTCTGTGGAAAAGCTACTAAATCAGTGAGAGACCTTTAACTAACTTGCTTTAATCTCCCCGCCTTGTCCCTTTAACACTCACAAAACTGCATTTTTACCTGCATGGTGCTGCAGGTTTATGGATGTAAACCTCATTCTGATCTTATTTGACACAGGTACAGCAAAGAATTACATTGTCAAGGCCAAACAATTTTTTTTTTAAGTAAATATGAAAAAAAACAACCAGCCAACAAACATTGTTTGCTCAGAGAAGTCTAACAAATCTGCCCTGAGGAAGCATTAGATACAGACTCCCAGGTTACTCTTACTTGCATAGAGTAGCCTTGCACGAGAGCTTAGCAAAAGCTCTATTCAAGTCACCAAAACTAGAGCCAATCATTCAAAAATAAATAAATAAAAAATAAAAAATCTTTTTCATAGCATGTGACAGCTGTTAACATAGCAACTAGAGAGGAGAAGGCAGAGCGGGGAAGGAGAGGAACACCCGCCAGGGGAACACCATGGACTGCCTTGGGAGCTCCTTCAAGGGAAACCGGTCGGAAATGCGGGGCTGCTATTTAGATCGCTTCTAAACACGGAGCCAAGGGGCCAAATTAATTCCTTGTGTAACCCCAGTGACTTCAAAGGAATTAGGCCAAAGATGAATTTGGCTTAAGGAATTTTAAAATGGACCCTGACCAATTCCCTCTAAGCAGGATTCAGGTCTGTGGCTTCTTGTGTTACACAACTGCCTTGGCTTTGTTATGTTATTATGTCCTTTATCAGAGATTTTTATTCACTGAGAACAGCTAAAGAACTCCAAACCAGTAGCACCACCTGATTAATATCAACTACTCTTCAAAGCATTTGTCTTAACACCAGGGGTGGTTGTTTTTTCAAGCCGGTGGGTCTCGGCCCTGATGACTTCATTGTGTGGTCTGTCTGGTCAAATTTGCTGCTTAAATCCAGCCTTTAGCAGCTGAATGGTAATATTTTAAGTTAGTCTTGAGCAGGATTTGAATGCTAAACTTGACCTCTCCACCTTTTCCAGTGTGTGTTTCCGTGCTTCCTCCGCAGGCTCCTTATGCCCATGGGTGGTTTTCTTGCTAGCTGCCAGACAAGAGACAAGATTAATGTTGCCTTGCTGCGTATCAATAGCCACCACCAAAACATGAACGGCCAGAAAACTGTAATGGGCCCTACTCATTATCTTTATATAAAATGGGATTTATGGTGACTGAGCACATTTCAAGCAGCCAAAAAATATAAGCGATTGGACAGTCTGCCTCTTCCTCTGTACTTCATCTGTAATTACAGTTTGGAGGGAGACTTGGACTGCACACAAAATTTTTATATGTTTCTCCCCTAAATTTTCTAAAGCAGTGCATTTGCCAGAAGCAACCTTGGCACCCCAAAGTCTGCATTTAATATCTATAACTACAATGAGTACCGAACTCTTTAAACAGACCCAGCAATTTTTGTGAGGCGCAAAGTGCTACTGAACATGCAAGGACATCACTACTGGGCTCTGCAGCATCTCCCAGCCTTTGTAATACAGCCTCTAGGGACGCTTTTCCAAGGTTTCAACTATAGCAGTTCCTAAATCCCTGTCTTCGCTTCCCCAAGCTTTTGCTGCAGTAGTGTGGGTGGCTGAAGGAATTGTTTGAATCTGTTTTTTCATCCATGTTGGTTCTTTCATTCAAATTTTCTCTTACAGCTTGTTCTGTGTTGTTGTTAAACAAATACAAATAGACTTTCAGACTGTTTTGCTAAAGTCTGACTCAGCCACATTTCAGAAGGAGGGGAGGAAAAAAAAATGCATTATACAGGGGATAAAACCCCCTTGTTAAAAATAACCATTCCTGGCTCAATTTCATCATGTGATTTTAACCTACCTCCTTTTCAAAAATAAATAAATAAACAGGTTAAAAAAAAAAAGATACAACTATACAAACCTACAGCCAAAGCAAATGACCATCAGCAAAGAATCAGGGACTGAAAGGCTTGCAACACTTGGTGTCCTTGGCTTGAGTGTACATAGATAGTTGGTATAACAAAGGATCGGTTTTCTATCTCATTAATAAATTCATTACCTTTGGCTTGTTGCTTTCATTAACTGAGTACATCTGGCTGCACTAAGAAAAACACAATGAATATTTTACACAGGACTTTGCTCATGGTTTCAGAACTGAACGGCACTCGGCCCGTAACGGAAGGCAGGACCATGACCCAGACGGACGGAAGGTGCCGCGCTGGAGCGGGCGCGAGGCTCTGCCCCTGGACAGCCGCAGCAGGCGCGGGATCGTCAGCCAGCAGGCTGAGGCTCATCTTGATCTCTAACAGATACGGGAACGCATTAGGACAGATAATGGGTTACCCTTTCTCCATGAACAGTAACCAGGCACAGATTAACGGGGGAGGCGGCAGGGCTGCTGGGGGATTTCATCCTCACCCATGGACACGTCAGTGAGCGCAAACACTTTTCAGAAGCAGCCTCAGAGGCCTCTACCTATTTAGCAAGAAAAGACAGGAATCTTTCCACATCCTCCCCACTTTACATTTGGAAGCGGCTTAAGAGTATCTTATGAATACAGGAAGGTCTGGAAGCTCACGACAGACAGAGGAGCAGGGATATGTACTCCCTTCTTGGTTGCTGGAGGTCCCTATTAGAGCTATTCAGCTCTGCAGGCCACATGATGAGATGCTGAAGGAAAATATAGGGTAAGTGTAGCAGGGACCTGAAGAAATTATTCTTCTCTTACTGTCTTCACTATATCCATCATCTGAAATTGTCTGAATTACAGGTCTCCATTAAACAAAAATTAACTGCAATTCTCACATACCTAACTAGTAAAAACACATATACCTCATGTCATGACTTAAGCTAATCATTTATCAGTTGCTGTAGTGCTCTTATCTACTATCTAAATGACACAGGGAATTACCACTATCAGTGTCCTAGTGCTGATATATTATCCCTATCAGGAGTAATTATTTGGTTTCACATGTAGAGTCTCAGTCAGTATCTGGGGTCTATGCCAATACACACTCAGCATCAAATAAACGGGCAGCCAGAATATAAGCAGACCTTTATCATTCTTGTGATAACTATGAGTAAATCTCCAAGAGATTTGTGGCTTTAGGACGTTTAGCAACAGAGACTTCAGCATACTGGGTCCAGTCATGACCCAAATATCCAGAAATAGACAGAAAAGTCATGTAATACACTACTTCAGTTAACCCTTTCCTAAAATGAAGAGTAGTCTCCAAAAACTCTGCATCATACACAGAGAAAACTATGCAAACAAGATTCCCTAATGCAAGGTAAGTGGAACGCTCTCTCCTTTCTTCTCAGCTGAAATATTTTAATGCAAATGTTATCCTTGCTATTGGAATGTACCAACTGTCCATTATTTTACCACTTTTTTTTTTTCCCCCTCATTAATTTCACACAAGATCTGAAACGCTTTGAACAGCTGTATACCAATACCCTGGTACTACTATAAGCAATATATAAGCCTGGGATGAGAAGAATTGGAGATCACATTATTACTCATAACATAAGGAGAAATAAATCTGGATTTTCTAGGATTTTTTTTTACCTGGTCAAATGTGGAATGAAGGGTGAAAATATATCACAGGGTTTCAAATGCTGCTTAATACTAATACACTAATGCATCACATATCTTGATCTTTTTATGCCCAGGGTATTAAGCATGATTTAGATTAAGACAGAAATTCAGCACATGACTACGCTTGCTTACAACAGTTACATATCAGTAGGTAATTATCTGGGCTGTAATTACATTTTTGTCCTTTACACGATTTTCATAGGCTTTAAAACTCCATGTCTCTCTCTCTCTCTCTCTCTGCAACAGGGAGATGGCTGGGTGGGGGAGAGGGGCCTGTCTTAATTTTAATCATTAATTATTATTTAATTATTGCTACTATTACCATCAATAAATATATAAATAGATTAAAATACAAATGTTTACATATTGTGATATTTATATTTCTATGAGAATATGCAACTTGCAACAGTTATTACAATTTATTTAAACAGTCTCCTGCATTGTGGCTTTTCTCTGCTTGGCTTTCCTTCACTCTTGCCACTGAACAGGGAAAGGGAGAAGAAAGGCCAAACATGGAAAAATGCTGTAGTAATGAAAATGAAACTACATGAACCTCCGTGGAATAAATCTACGGTTCCCTTCCCAAAATCTAAAATAGAAAACTGGGACAAAAAATAGCTAAGTGCACTAACAAGGCCAGGGTGCAAGCAACTAATGGCTCTAACTAGAGACATTGTACAGTAAAGGCTGGTGCTTGCATTCATTTCTATAGGGTAGACAGGAGATTAAAAATTAGAAAGTCATCTTTAGGCAGAAAGCAAAGCAGGGAGGCCTACTTCAGAAAGGTGTAGTCCTGTGTTGTTTACTACACCTTAAAAACAGATGTGTGCTCCCCTTCGGGGCTCTCGTTGATATGCAAATGTAGAGAATTCCATTCATTCATAGCTGAATAATTTCTAAATTCCTAAACATGAAATTCCACAATTTTTGTGTTGTAAGGTAATTAGATACAAAATAATACCAAAACAAAACCTATCTGTTAACCAACTGAAAGTCAAATAAACTTGTAAAAAGCTCTCATATCATGCCAGAGCTTTTACTCCTCCCCAGCTCCCAGAGCCTTTGGTTGCCTTCCTCCATTAGTGCTCACTGGCAAGCAAGAGCAACCGGGCACCACTTGGGAAACGAGCGGCAGAGCTCACGCGGAAGGAGCTGACGTGGAAAGCAGTAAAGATTAACAAAAACAAACAGAACGTACACTTGCTTCCGTCAACACAACGATAATGTAAAACACAGTATACTGATACCGACATAAAGTACAAAAAAAAAAAACCCAAACAAACAAAAAAGCCACATGTTTTGTTCATTATGCTCCATTTCACACTTGCTAACTGGCAACACTCACATTGCTCCTTGAGCACATAGATGGATTGATCTGTGTAAAGTCCATTTCCACACAAAATCTGTTGCTTAGATAGAGAACCTTTGCAAAGAATAAAATAATTCGGGCCTAAAGATAAAGCCAGGGAAAAAAATAATAATAAAAAAAGTTGGCCAAACAAACTACCCAACCCAGGTGTGCTACCGCAACCAGTGTTTGTTACTGTAGAGCTGGTACATGGTTGGGTTGTGGTCAGGCAAAAACTGAGGAACGCGGATTAAACAATCACAGAGCAGAATTCCACTTAGCATGAAGTAAACTCCTGGGAATGCTGGAAAATCACCTTGGTTATCTCTGCTCACGTGATGAAGAATAATATTCCTCCAGCACTGGTGTTTGCTGTCACGGCCATAAAGGCCTCTTGACTGGAGAAAAATCAATGATGCAGAGCGGTCTTACAACTGCCACCATGCCGGAGCCTTCCTGGCAATGCTGTTAGTCCTGCAGTGATTTCCTATCCAGCGAGGTCCACAAGTGGGGAGAGCTAACCTGCTTTCAGCTGCCAGGACACCACAGACAGAAATTTGCTCCAACATGAAGCTCCTGGAGCTTCCTGTTCAACACTACAGCGGGTCTGTTCTACCTGAAATTGCATTTCCTTGATATTCTGTACTCAGTGCATTTGCCTTCCTTTTTTTTTTTTTTTTTTTTTTTTTTTTTTTTTTTTGAATGGCATACAGTTGTATTTTAGGAGGGTTACAGTTTTAGTTTGTCAGTCATAAAATTGATCAATAAAATGAACCACCTACACATGCATAGATGGAAAGAACAGCTAGAGGCCAGAGCTCTGTACAGGTCTTTATTTGCATGTTTGAATCTCTGCTAGAAACGTGGATTCACCCCAAGCCTGATTTCATTTTGTTTAAAAGTTTTTAAACAAAATCTGTTACTTTGACTAAATTTTTACCAGACTCACACACCACCTCCAATATTTCATCAAGTCTCCTGTCATTCCCTTGGCCTCTTCCAGGGTACCTTCAGGCCTACTGGCACACCATCAGCAACGTCAGACTCCACAGATCTCCCGGGCAGCTCACCTGGTCTTCCTGGGCTTTTCTCAAAGCTTAAGCCTGTATTTAAGAATTTTTTCCTTCCATTTCCTCTTCTGAGCCAGCTACCTCTCTCTGTGTTCCTCAAACAAACTATGTTTTTGCCCTTCTGACTTGAAAGTAGAGTTGCATAAAGTTTCTGGGGAGAACCTGCAGTTATAGCTTCACTGGACCACTGGACCCTCGCCATTCATCAATCAAACACTACTTTAGGAGCAGAGAAAATGAAATTGGTTCGGATCTGTTTTTTGGTTTTCTTCCATTCATTTATATGCAGCTGCCTTGCAAAAACAAATCATTTTTGCAAGACAAGTGGCAACAACCATCCCAACTCCACTTCACTTCCTTTTCTTCTAAGGAGACTGAGCAGGATTTGTACACATCCCATGCTACTGAAAAGGAAAAGTTTGCAATACACAGACATGTTCTTGATACTATATAGAAGAAGGGATTTCTTGATAGTGCTTGCAATCATTAAAAACTCTTGATACAGTTGCTTAATTTCTAAGATGACGGTAACGAACATGAGGCACTGCATTGTATTTCTTCTGCTTAAGTGAATTATATTAGAGAAAACAGTATTGAAGCACAAATTAAACCTAATTAACTATCACGTTTAAAGGCTAAGCTAGAGAAAAATTTCAGTTTCATTTCAGTTAATTCAAAGGCCTGCTGAATGGCATGAATGAAGAAGAGATCCTCTTCCCTGCATCTCAATCATATGCAGGAAAACACCACCACCACCACAGCTATTTGAAAGGCAGTTACAAAGAAACAGTGCAGTTCAAACCCTGGAAGTTCAGAAATTTCTCCTTCTTCCTGAGGGAGAAGAAAAATAAACAAAAAGAATCCAGTTTTTCAGTGCTGATTCTAAACTTCAGCAATAAGGAAGTGTGGTGGAGTGGTGGGCAGAAGAGTTTACATGAGTAAAAGTTTTTACACAAGTCTTCAGGACCCCAAGAGTTAAAAATTTCCTTTTATTAAACACCAGATTGTCACCAAGTCAGTTAAAGCCTAAGACTAATTTTATCAGGAGTAGCAAGCTTTATTAAAAGACTTGTTGGATTTACCAGCACGGAATATCAACTATCGCTGGCTCTGCTGGCAACATGAGGACTGCCATGCTGGGCTAGACCCAGCGTACATCCGCTCTAATATCCTATTCCAGACTCAGTGCCAGGGCCTTCAGAAAGGCTGTGTGTACAGTCTGTGGAGCTGGCACTTCGGCAAAACTTCAAGCCCACACAGTCATCTTCTTCTTCATTAACTTCATAATTAAAACAGCCCTCCTCTGGTGAAAGAGTGACAAGTCGATAGAAAATTCCAACCTAGCGTGAAAGAACTTACTTGGTAGGAAGAAACAAATCTGAGACATCCCAACTATTCCGGCAGCTTTAGTGCTGAGTTTTGCACTATTCCTCACTACTGCAGCATTGGTTTTGTTTCTCATAAATAAGCTTCCTCCACAGAGCACAGCCTGACCGGAGCGGGGATGGGCCCGCTCGGCTCAGAGATGCTGTTCCTACAGCGGCAGCTCCCCTATGCTCAGAGCAAAAGCCTCCTGGCACCTGCTGCAAAGCGCCCCAGCTGAGTGGGAAAATCCCCATCCTGGGGCAACATGCCCAGGGCAAAGCTGAGACCTGCCTGGCTTCACGCCAAACACTTCAGTCCCATCCCCAACAGAGAAGGTGAGAAAAAACAACTAAAAGAAAAGGTTTTCCTTTTATGAAAGAAAACCCAGTATGTGTTTAGCATACGAAAAGGCCAGCTCCAGAAGACAGAGACCCTCAAAACTGTTACAGATTTAATGCTATATTAATGCAAGGTAGTTTCAAAATCCCGATGTGGTAGTTAAGCTCTCCTTTACATGTCCTGTAGTAAGTAAATAAGCGTAACGACATATCTACTGAAATAAAACAGAAGCACAATCATCAGACTATCCGACAGCAGCCGGACAGCAGTCGGGGCACTGTTTACAAACAAACGAGAGGAACACTGAACTAACACTGAGGCTCATTGCATTTGACAGCTGGCAACACAAGAAAAATTGCTTGCAAATATTCAGGCAGATGCAAGTAAGTCCTAAGAAGAATTTTAAAAACAGAACACTGTACCCTGAATGATAGTGGCTTTGCAATTGTTTTCAAGAAAAGCAAACCCAAATTTACAGAGGATTTGACTGAAAAAGAAAAATTTCCCAGACTTACCCTCATACCATACATTCTGCCTGGGCTTTCTTTTTCTCTGCCTTCTCAGCCCCATCAATCTCCCTTTAACGCGCTCTGGCTTTTGTTTTCGTTTGGAAGTCTGAACTGCCTAAACCTTGTTGCCTGGCCATTTTCCATCTCCAGACTTCCCTCTTCACCCCCTTCCTAATTATATTTTATCTGACGGGCTCATAAATTTGAGGTTAGTTTTTTTGTTTGTTTGTTTGTTTGCTTTTGGTGCCAATCTCTGCCGCTTGCAGGACGAGGACGAAGTGCTGGTCTCCCACATGGGAGAAGGCCCCAGAGCTCCCCAAGCCAACAGCACAGAGGGGACACACCAGGTACCCCCATCTACCAGTGAGGCTGCCCGCAGGGATATACGCGCCTGGTCACGGCCACCACGAGGCAACAAGTGCTGACAAAAGCCAGGGATGCTTCGCGCCTTGCTGCATATGGGAACCGGGAGGAGGCGGAAGCCTCAGGGTTTTCCAGAAAACTGGAGCAGCTGCTTTGTAAACAGACACAGACAAAAATGGAGACTAAACCTGAACAGTATGTTACAGCGCTAAATTTATAATGACCTTCAATTTGGAGTGACCTCAGGAATAAAAAGCAAGCTTCCTGAAGGAAGAGGAACTCTGGTCATTTTGCGGTGCTTTTGCGGCCAAGGGTGATTCTGTTCTCTTGGCAGCAACTACTCCAAAATGTTTTCTCCAAAAGAAATCTGCTGTAAGGGACACAGACGGCTTCCAGAGGGATGGCTGTGCCACCATCCACAACCACTGCCTCTTTTGCTGGGCCTTGCCTTGTGAATACAGGAGTATTTATAACTGCACAGTACAAAACAGTAATCTATAGTATGCAATAATATGCTCTTTTGCAAGAGCCTCATGCTCTTGTAAGATGCAAATGAAGACAGCAGTTGCCTCTCCTGCTAATCTCAGTAAGCTTTCAGATTTAAGTTATATGCATCTTAAACAGAACAATTTCAATCAATATAAACATGAAAAAGTTTACTTTCATTTTAGAAGAAATACATAATGGAGCATGAAAGGGCAAATACTGCATTCTGTATTTTAGCTTCAGTGCACCAGACTCCTACAGCACTGCATTAACTTTCCTGAACCAAATTAAACCAGAATAGAAATTAAGCCAGCAGGTGTGAGCAGCCAACACTTCTTGGAGCATACACAATCTGTGGCTTTCTTTTATATTGCCAATGGCTAATTTTCTCCATGCTATTATCAGATAGCATGAAGATATGCCTTGACACACAACCTGCAAAAGGTGTTCAAAACCCTGGTCATCAGCAAGGAACCAGCTCCCTCCCACTCCTGGCCTACGACGTACAGGTTAGCTGACAGGAGCCTGCACAACTATCGACATGTGAGCAAAGCTGCAGGAAAGAGTGTCATGCTTTTTGTATTTATTTCACACAGTTTCCAGAATACAGATTATGTGGGAAGGAAGAGAAGGAAAGGGAAAAAAAAAAAAAAAAAAGCACACAGATATACCCCAATAGGTTCCAGTTATATTTGATATGATTTACGTTATTTAAATATTTGTTGAACTGTTAATCCTCTTTCCCTTGCCCTTAACCTGCCCCTTCTGCTCTGCCCCGACCTTCACACAGTACCAGAGTTTACAAACCCACTTTAGTGCACTCTTCAGAGTCCATCCCCGTGTTGGGAAAAAGAGATGTAAACTCACTCCGGTTTGACAAGAAAAAAGTCTTTCTCAAAACAGCTTTCTTAAACCTCTCCCACTGCCAAGAGTTTATTCATCTCTCTCCAAAACATTCCTGGCTTCTCCTTCTGCAAAGGAGGATGAGACAGGGTACCAATAAAAAGGTTGTGTGTGTGTGTGTGTGTGTGTGTGTGTGTGTGTCTTCTATTGCTTTATCATTTCCTCTTTTGCAAAAACAGCAACAATCAACTTACTATTAAGCATTATAATGGCTTATTCATGCTTACACAGATTAGATACATCCAAACACAAGACTGAGCCTCAAGATTAAGATCACAATTTCCCATCTCTCCTGCTCGGGTTGGTGAAACTCAGAGTCCGGCAAAGCCTATCGAAGGGAAATAGCTACAACTCTCTGAACTGGGTTTAGGCTATAATTGTGATGGGCTGTGTCCAGCATTTCAGATTGGGCCCATCCCCAACTGCAAATGAAACAGCTGGAATTAATCAGTATTTCTTCATATACAAGTCTCCATCCCATGGAGAACTAGGGAAAAAAAAAAAAAAAAAGCCATGCAGGAAATCCAGCTTTTGTGTTTGCTCACAGGCAGACAAAATGAGCTGTCATCCTTTCTCACAGCAGGAAAAAGTAAGGACAGACCAGGCGAAAACTTCAATAGGCCTGGGTGCAGGTGCCACATGATGTGACTCAGAAGTGCTGTGTGTTTGTAGAGGAACACCAGTTACTGAAATAAAACATTGTTTAACATAAGGTAGGTTTACAATGATTAAATACAACTAGTTCACTTGTGTCGTTCGGCTCAATAGAACTCATTCATTCCTTTGCTTTAAAGGCTTCCATAAAATAGGTAGGAAAAGAAGTAAATAATAAGCTTGATATATAGTGAAGTATACATTCTCTTTCCTTACATGTTTATTATCTCCTGTTCTCATGACTAGAATCTGTTAAATGCTAGACTTCCTCTCTAAGCCATCATCAAAAAGTATCATACATGTCATAGAACACCAGTCTACCATTACATTGCCAACACAGTATAACCAACATAACCAACAATGGATTCAAATCCAGTAAGCATTCCAGAGCATTAGCTCACAACTTGACATTTTCTGAGTTGTCCAGAATTCACAAGAACTTTTAGTCACTCGTACAAAGTACCTTAGTTTCTGTTCCTAGAGAGCTTGGAGAAGGGCATTTGCCTCTGACTGGTAAATGGGCCGAGAGAGCACAGAAGGTGAAGCGCCCTTTTGCCAGCAACTAGAATTTCAGCAGGTGCTAAAGAGTATTTCATGGCAGTAGGGGAAAATACATAGGTCAGGACCTAAGCTTGGGTACAAAGGCTATCAAAAACAAACCAAACAACAACAACAAAAACCACACCAAAAAACCCACGTATTAGCACACATATTAACCAAACTCAGCTAAAATTGAGAAGATCACTAAAAAACACTAATATATTTTGCTTTCTACATGAGCTGTTCACTGTGCATTATTTTCATTTCCTTTTGATTTTTTTTTCCTCAGCTTTAGCAGATAAAAACTCAAAATCACTCACTTAGAAGAGCAAGCAAAAGCCAGTATGGAAACACACTGTGTTTGGGCTCCTCTGCCGTCCAGTCTCACATTCACTTCTACAGTAAGAAACAAACATCTCTTGCAAAGACATATATATAAGATAAAAAGTAGTTGCAAAAACTCCTCCTGTTGGCTTTAACATACAAAGTAAATGCTGCAGTGCTGAACTGCCCATTACACCACCTGCATGCAGATTGGAGGTAACTGCCAACCTTCTCCTATCCTGCAAAATTCAGCAATGATGCTCACAACAATGTGAAGCACGGCAGCTATTAGCACTGCTAAGCTAAGCTCATATCACTACCTACTTTGTAAACACAGATCTGATTAGTGAGGTGCTACCGAAAGGAGCAGTATCACTCAATTGCAAGCTCTGTGTTTTGTCTCTATCTCAAAGTTAAAACTTGTCAAGTAGTAGATACCTGCTAAAGATCTAGTATGCTATTTCGGCAGCCAGTGTGAAAGAGTTGATAAGCAAATTTTGACCCCAAAGGCGGACTGCTCCAATTGTATCAAAATCTGTAAGGCTACAACTAATCAGTCACTACACTAGAACGCGGGGGGCGGGGAAGAGCCTGGGTTATTTTTAACTAGAATCCTGGCATTGCACATGTTTTATTGTATTGCAAATCACAGAGCTAAGACTCATCCTTACGGGAACTTTTCCAGTCTCAGTCTTACCATTCCTTGACAGAGGCTGCAAAGGTTAATCCACAAGGACTGCTTCCAAAGGAAAGGAAAAAGTGATCACTCCAGGGTCTAGTCTGTGGAGCTGGCTGCAGAAAGCCAACACTGCAGCCTTGAGCCTCATCCACCTGTAAATATTTCCCACGTGAACGCATCCTCAGCGGACAGTTCACCCACCTGACTTGCTTTGTGGCTGTGAAGTCTCACTGTGTTCGCAGCGACACACGCATAGCTCAGTAACCAGGCAGGGTCAAACGCCTTCCCCAAGCCCTTAGCAG
>VZSV01000072.1:528150-555559 GCA_013398735.1 Nothocercus julius
AAGAAAAAAAAAGTCATGCCCTCTCCTCCCCGCACCTCCACGCGCAGTGGAACGCTGTAGGGCCGGAGCTACAGGCCACAGCAGCCAGACGGCTCCGTGCCAGGCCCGGCCACGCGGCTCTGCCCCTTGCTGCGCTCCCTCCACCCAAGCAAACACAAGGCCAGGGGGGATAGGGAGGCTCCATGTCCATGATACAGGTGCTCGGTTTCCCCAGGTGCCACAGGCAGCAATGCACATAGGAGCAAATCTAGTTTTTAGAGAGGAGATCAGACGCAGACTTCTACTTCATTTTTGCACTGGCAGTCAGCAGTTTGTCCTGCCAGTGAGAACTCTGATTAAATCAGTAAGTTGAAAGGATGTGGTAAAGCTTCGAAAGCCAACAATTTGACTCTTAAGTTAGATGGCGAGAACTTAAAACTTTCACCTAATTTTTTAAATCTTCTCAGCAAGATGATTAATATTTGTTTACAAAATTTCTAGTGTGTATTAGCTTTCATCCACACTTCTGAGATCAGAATTCTTGATTATTTCACAATAAACATTCCCCCTTCTCTTCACTTGCCCCTCCAAAAAACTTCTGCCTTCCACTTCTAATCAAAGTAATAAATCATCATTAATTTAATCAGCAGCTAGCTCTTGAGAGGACCGTAAAACTTTCTGCAAGTTGCACATACAAGAATCGCATCCTACTCTCAGGCCTCGCTGCCAGCGAAGGAGAGGACTGTCCACATACACACTGCTGCGACAAGCAAGGAACCTGTAGCATATTTGTTTATTTGATTCCCTGCTTCTCTCATTTTTCTGTAAAGGAATCAACACTCTTGTGTGAAGGGTGAAAGTGTCATTTGCCACCCTCAGAACTAGTACGAGAGTTCACCTTTCCTCTGTCACTGTAGCTTATGCACAACTCCCAAACTGAGTTGGGGACAGAGAGGATTGAATTCATCTACCAAAAATATTTCAAATACTTATTCAGTTTTAATGTTTGCATTTGTGGTTTCTAGGGCTGGCTGACTTGAGATCTACTTTCCTCTGGAGCTTGTGTTGTGGTGCCAGCCCTTTCATTTCAGCAGGTTCAGACTGAGCGGTGAGAGTGGAGGAGGAGAAACTGCAAGCTCCCTGCTGCAGCATTTGCTTGGCAACCTCTTCCCCTCTGCAGCAGATGTTCCTTCTGTCTTACCACAACTGCATCTTTTTATACCCTCCCCAGTCCTACAACAAACATCAACCAAGATCTAAGCATCCATTTCCAGAAAGCCACAACAAAAGCACTGACCCAAACAACCGCAATGCAACCGAAATAAAACCCTCAGCCCCTGGGAGCTGAAGAGGTTGCATCCAACGTCACAGGGCTAGTGAGTAATCCTTGGCAGCTCATGTGAGAAAGTGTTGAAGTAGCTTTAGAGAGCAGCATGAAAACAAATGCATGATTCAGATGTGAAAAATATTCTTTAGAAGAGATATTATCAGAAGCTCATATAAAACATTCAATCACTTTACCATTCAGAAAAGCAAAGAGCATTTACAGCCTTCTTCCAGATGTCGTTACATGTATCTGCCTGCGTACATATAAAGCTAGTGGCTTAAAAGTAGGCGGGATTTCTAGTGTCTCCATTTTTAAACAAATTCCTTGCAACTGCTGAAATCACATCTCATAGGATAGGTTGAATCAAGTTTCAAACAGTTTCCTCTGTGCGCGGCAGTTTTGGCTGATGCTGAGTCTACACTAGCAGTGCTCTCACAGCAGCTGGACCAGATTAAGCAGTCACTGCTGAGCTCCTTGTGGTTCTGTGGTTGGGGAAGAAGAGGTTTACTCAGATATACGTCACCATCACTGTGTCACTGGGCACATCAACCAGTTAAGACAGACTGCCTTTAAACCGCTGAGGTAAGACACAACACCATTTCTGAGGTGTACCTGAGTAATACTCCTTTATTCCATACCATCCCTCCCCAATATCATCTCTGTTAAGCCTTTCTTCCAAGTCATAGGTAAAATTGAATCCTCTTCCTATACATAGGAACAGACATTGCGTTGCTCTTTTTAATCTACTGAATGCAAGCAAACATCTGCAGCACTTTTAGGTACCTGCTAACATGGTGTAAATCCTCCTACACACCGTACTTTTACTAGTTATTTTATTATCAGAAGGACTCAGCATGATCCAATTTAGATAATAAGCAACGCTACCGTTAGGAGCGAGCTGAGATCAGGGTTGGCGTTAACCCCGCTCCAGTCGCCTGCTTTGAAGAAACCACATCCCACGCACAAAGCTACAAGGTGAGCTGAACATCTCCCTCTGCGTCAGACCTTCCCTCTGCTTTCAGGGCAAGAGCACGCGCACAGTCACTGGTGTGCAGACGCTTACGGACTCATCACCTTGGGGCACAGCCTCGAGTGGCAGTTAATTCTCCTGCTGTTACCTCTGCTTACACAGCCACTGTTTCCTTCTTCCTTAAGTACCTGCTGCACTCTGATGCTTTGATCTATTGCAACACTGACAAATGGCCATTTGGAAGGAAGAAGGAAGAATGTAGGTCAAGATGCTCTTCTAAAATAGCCTTTGGATGTCAAAACTTCTATAGTGGCGGACTGCAGATCAAAAGCACAATTTTTATTCTGAGCTCTAGTTTGTAAATGGTTTTAATGAAGAGTTAATGATTTTCCTATTCTAGTCACATTCCATTCAGTGTAAGTGAAACCATCTTTGATGAATTTCTGGTGAGCCTCAAAGTTGAAATAATAGTGGTGACACTATTAACTGTACAGTGGCACTCAGTGCTCTTTGCAATGTGACCTTTACTACTGGAACTCTTCTTCCAAAGCTGGCAATTTACCTCACAAAGCAAAGTTATCTGAAAAGTTTCATAAATGAGTTGTTACTTACAAGATGATTAAATCTAGACTCAACAATTTACTAAGCTTCAAGCTTAAAAAATAGTAAATGAAATTGCATAGGTTTCAATATAAAGTCCTGAGTGACTAAAGGCTTTCCCCTAAGGAATCGGCTATATTAGGATAGACATGCTAACAAAGATCTTGGGATTTTCTGAAAAACAGTAATGCATACTGAGTATTATCTTGAGAATTTTTGCAGAAGAAAATTTTTAAAGCAAACACAAATGTTTACACTACAAATGCACTCTAACCGTATGGCTTGAAGGCCAGGGAACAGATCAGAGTACCACCTAATCCACGATCTTAATTAGAGGTCAACACCAAAATCTGGGATTTGAAATACAGCTAATTGCAGCGAATCTCTTGCAGACATTCTGGAGAACAAACACTACCTGCAGGAATTATGCAAAGCCTGCATACAGGAAATAAGTGAAGATAAACTTGTCCAAAATTCTAGTTCTTAAGCCCTGTATATCCCTTAAGATTGTATTGTGAATGGGTGGTGTCTTTGATTAGACCAAGATTTTCTGGTTTTGTTTATTTCAGATAAGTTAAAGGCTCTTCCAGTAGAGTCCTCAACACAGGTGCAGTGACGTTATCAAGATGACTTCAGGCTTTTATGGTTCACTTTTTTTCAGTTCAGAAATAACTCTATCAATAGAAAAGACCATTAAAACAACAGCATCTACGTTAGGCAAGGTTTTAATTAGACTTGGCTGAAGTCCCTGTGCATTATGCAGAGATGCTATGTTCTTTACATTCCTGACAGAAAAAAGATAGGATGGCTATTATAAAAGGATTCAAATGGTCTCTGTGTACCCTATATAGGAGCAAGGTAGGTACTCCAGAAGGTAACTGAGTACATTTGTCTGCAACTAGTTCAGAAATGACAGAGCTGGAAACTAAATAGCTGTTTTATGAAATTCAGCTTCAACTTTAATAATCAATAATCAATAATTTAATTAACCTTAACTTTTTAATTAACTTTAATAATCGGTATTATTGTTGCAACATTATAGTGCAGTATTTGATGGAATTAGAGGTATCTGATGCAATAGGGAAAATCTGTGCCTCTCATGAGAAATGCATTTGTTGCTTAAAATTGTTAATGACATAGGAAAAGCAAGATTTTTAAAGACATGTGTTCTATTCACTGTAGTAATATATCCTCAGCTTGAAATCACTGTTCTACAGTATATTTTTCTTGATATATTAAAAGTGAATCAGTCACAGGCCACTAGTGTAGATTGCTCTCTGCAGTTAAAGAATCTGTTTTCCCTCCAGCACTGGAATGGGCCAAATCCTTGACACACGTGCAGCAAACCTCTCTGCACAGCGATGAAGAGGCCTGTGAAACCCGTTGGCTTGTATGAGCTCTGCTACAAAGCGCTTGTTCAGAGCGCCAAACTGCAGAGAGGACATTTCCACTGTAATTTCTATATTCGTCCTGTTCGGAGATGTCCATTGGAAATCCATTTCCAGCTAATTACCCGCAAGAGATGGTAACCAACAGCCTTACAGCAACCTCAGGCAAAACCAGGCCTCAGATGCAAAGCAGAGGAGCACACAATGTTTTGTTACATATGGACAAATTAATTGCTGGTTAGGAACACAGCCACAGACCAACCTAAGCAGGGCAGCACAGAGCTACAGCGGGGCCCTGCTACTGCCCAGCACACAGATGTGTGGGTGGCCTTACTGCAACATCTGGAACATCTGCTCCTGAGCACTGCCAACCCCCCCACCTTGTCCTGGTTCACTTCTTGCGAGAACCGGCCACGAACATCTCCCTGCAGAGGTAAACGCGCCGGTACAGCAGCGTTCCACGGGACACAGCAAGAGCTGGTGCTGTTTGTCCTCTCAAGCGCCAGACCTTGAGACTGTTTGCTGATATTTAATTACCATACACTTGAATTTAGAAAGCATATAGGTTAATAGGTTGTTACAAACGGATTTCTCATTTTAAATGGACATGTTCTTCACATTTGGTTTTAAGTACAACAATATGCTTTCTTTCATCCCGAAAGATTATCAGCTTTGTTTAATTTTAGGAGTATAAGTAGATAGATCTTTCTTGCACTTAGTTTTCCAGCTAGCTGGTATTCAATAAATTTGCTTGTACATATTTCTATGTACAAGCACACAAACATTTTAAATATACATATACAGTTGTTTGCATGAAAAAAATGTTCAGAGGAAGACTAATACAGGATATAGGACCCATTCACTATCATCTAGTTTGTTTTAGACCACATTTCTGGAAGCAGAGACATCAGTTCAAAAAGTCCTATCATAAACTTTTTTTTTTTTTTTTTTTAAGTAATTAAAAATAACTGAATCTATTGAAATATTACTAAAAAAACAAAACCAATATAACTTGCTATCTCTGTCTACATACTTGTCTACCCATTTTAAACAAAGGGCAAGGAAGGGATGTAAATGACCAAATTAATAACTTAGGGGTTAACCATCACTTTTTTTTGTTCTGTGCATCTCAGGAGAGCCACAGGAACAAGTGAGCGTATGCAGAAGTGGAAGCACAAATATATATTGTCACAAAGAATTAAGGCAAACCCAACGCTTTATTCTGCGCAGTGACTGATGCAAGTAATGTGTGAAATGCACCGGTAGAAAATTAAAACTGACACCAGAAAGCTAAAGGTTTTTGAGCCATTCAGCTACTTAAGACATTAACCAATTTCTTTAGGGCTTTTCCACTGTCCATTATTTTAGCTTATTCTTTTCTATTCCTACCTACTATTCACTGAGCAGAAAACAAGCACAATGGCACACAGGAAGCAGCAAACAAAAGTCCTTTTTGTGCTCTTTCAAGCCATTTGTAGCCCAGGCCTGGGCTGCCCAGACTGACTAGCACACACGCCAAAATAATGCTCTTAAGACAGCAGAAAGGTTTCTCACTTTGAATATCAACATACTGGGTACTTTAAACATTCACGATCCCCAAAATGGAATACTGCTGTAAGTGGCTCTTCTCTTTCCTCTGCCCCCCCCCCTTTTTTTTTAATTAAACATTCTAAGGATTTAGTTCAATTTTTACAAACAGCTCCACAGACAACATTCAATGATCACTTGCTCTACATATTATGTTCAGTGGTGCTTCTCTTCTAACACAGAGATTTACTAATTTCTGTCCTTCTTGCAGACCAATACTTACCATAAATATCATAAACTTGACTGTTATGCTTAGTCCAAGCAAACTCACACAAAATACTCCATTTCCTTCATCCGCAAAATAAATGCCCTGATAGGTATACTTAGCTAATGTCAGAGGGATCTCTATAACTACACTTGAAATTACTTTTCCAAAATTTGGTTTAATTAAGAAATAAGAAAGAAACCGTTCTGAGAATATTCTTAAAGCTTCATTATGTCAGAAATATCTGATTTTCTTTCTGGGGGGTGTAGCTGGGTAATTTCCCTGAAAACAGGTGTATGGCCCCAACATTATTGCACATTCTCTGAAAACTGTCAGAAGTCACAAAATCATTCATGAAATAACAAATTTCAGTTAGTAAGACTTGAGAGAATTTATTTCTAAACTAAACTACCACAAAAAAATACAAAAGAACAAACAAAACAAAAACAACCACCACCACCTCACTGACTGTACACCAGAAAGGTTGCAGCTCAGTGCAAAATACTCTAGTCCTGCCCGGATCAGGAACTGAGCATCACTGCATTTTAAGGAATTGCTTTAATATCTTTTTGAAACCTTAAAAATGCGAGCAGGGGAGGAAAATCAATTCTTTTATTGTTTCCTCCCCCCCGCCCTGTGTGCTTTTGTTACAGATTAACATGCTTTTCTTTTGGCTTTGAGGCTTTTTTTTTTTTTTTTTTTCAAATGCCATCAATATATTGGCAGAACAGATGCACAAGGCCTGGAATGAACCTAAAAATCCTTGCTCTCTCTGCAGTGTGTGCAACAGTAAAGCACCAGAAAGGTGACTGTCACAGCTGGGGCGGGGGGGAAAGGGCATCAAATTCCTTAGCAAAAGTCACACTATTTTTTGACAAAGAAGAAACTGAAAGAAACTGTACCAGTCTCTGACAAGAATAAATAAATAAAGGAAAAATTCAGACTGTATCAGGCCACCTGTTATAAGTAAAGTCCTGTCAAGAAGACTGCTAGCTCAGTAAGGAGTCTCTCTGCCTTCCCATTTGTGGTGGGCAATGCTCTTCAGGCACATGGCTCCGGCACATTGCTCTATGCCATCAATAGGGTAAGAAAAATCAGAAAGTTTCCTTTACTGCTCAATGGCATTTCTCTAACTTTGGGACTTAGCTGCATTGTGCTAAGGAGGGAAAACACTGAAAATTCACAAAATAATCCCAAAACATGAAGCAAATGTTAACTAATAAGGCTATAAAGCATTAACTAATAAAAACAAAAAAGAGCATTTCATGCAAAAGGTCAAATAAAACATTAACACATTACATGACTGTTTTCTTTTAGCAGAAGTGCTGCCTTGCAATTTAGTCATAAAGCCTTGACACATAAGCAAGAGGGCCTGCAGGCAGAAGTCACATGCGTGCCATGGAGAAAAAGAGAGACCTTCTTAGCAGACCAAAAAGGGATGTTGAAGTAATAGTAAAATCACTACATAACTTACCAATGGAAACCCAGGATCAGTGAGCCTACGCTCACTAAAGCGAGCATAAGGGGAGAGAAGGAAATGGTTAGGAGAAAAGGAGGGAAAAAAAGTCATGTTTGCCTGAGCCTATGAATGCCAACAGCTTTGCGGCAAGGCATCTAACTCACTTTCAGGTTAAATAAATACATCTCTATTCAGACCAGGCACAGTGCCAACAAAAACCCAGTTGCTTTTCAAGGTTATCTCAAGGAGGTTGGCTAAAACATATTCCACCTGCTGCCTTCATGCCAAGTTTCCTCCCATTCCTGGTTTCCTACTGATGCCAAGCCCCGTTCCAAAGCCAGGTGCTGGTGCCAGAGCAAGTGCTTTGCTATCACAAAGCATTTCCCTGAATCATGAGCACAAGGGCAACCGGCGAGGCTCCGAGCCTCTCTCCGCAGACGCGGCCAAAGGGGAGGCGATGGCAGGTGCTTCTCTATACGTAGCTCATAGAGATGAAGTACAGGGAAGCGGCTCAGCGGGAAAGCAGGAGCTCGGTGACCATCCAGGCCGAGCGGGCTGCAGTGCGGCTCGGCCCACACACACCTGCTGCTGCGGCCACCGCTCGGAAACGCTCCCACCAAGGCCACGGCCGCGGAGAGCAGGGCGGACGGCACAGAGCCGAGCGAACGCGGCTGACTGGCGATGACGCAGCCATTCACAGGGCAAAACCAAAAAGCATTCGGAAAAGAAAAGCCGTAGAGAAGAAGCTTCCCCAAATTCACGTGCATCGCCATGAAGGGTTGCTTCAAATGCACACACAAGAAAGGTAAGACTGCAAGAAGTTTTCCAAGCATTATTGCTCCTTCATTAAGTTATTCTCTTGAGATTACTACTGAGTGCACACCACCTCGTGACACTTGAAAACACTGCCCATGGCAACAACCCTCTCTGCACAAAGAAAACAAAACTGGTGCTTATTCATTTAAATGATTCTACATAGTGCATGACTAATGGGAGGAGAATTATTATGTATAAAGCAATTCTTTTCTTTTTCATTATAATGCAAGTATATGGAGCAAGATAAATAAAAGAAGGAAGTATGTAAGCACACTGCAATAGATGCCAAGTAAGCTCCAGGGTAAACAGCTCATTTTCTTTTTCTCCCCTACATAAACAAGCTACTATGTCACTATGTTAAAACCAATGGCAGGTACAACATAGACAGGATTTCTCAATGCACATTCTTTCTAATGAAAAAGAAGTCCAGACACTCAGTCTCCTTGATGCATCGGCACTGCAAGGGGAAAGGACGTCCCAGGACACTTCCTCCTTCAGGCTCCATAATAGGCAGCAGCTACACAACAGGTTCATGATTTCCCCCTCACTTCATTCCTCTCCTTACCCAAGTAAACAAAAATGCAGTATGGGATGGAGAGACAAAAAACCACACGTGCAAGAGGGAGAGGAGTGCGCGCAAGAGAACAGTAAACAGCTGTGAGAGAAATAAAACATATCAAATCCTCAAGACCTGGCACATACTTCAAGAAACATTTCAGAAGGGAAAACACAGCTATTGGTCTTTTTGCTGTCTAGCATTGAGGATTTGCATCTTTTGCATGAAAGGCAGAGACTGCAGTTTTTGAAAGTCCAATTTGATGAACACACTTAATACTGTTCCTGCTCTTCACTCAGGTTATTGTGGCCCAGAAGAGGCCATGGCAACCTAACAAATTCCATATTCTTTGCTTCTGGCAATGCAGAACTAACCAGCAAGTTATTTTAGCTGTCACTGTTACTGCATGAACAAACTTGAGTTTTTTAGTTTTAATTATTCTTGAAAAATAAAATCAGTCTGCTTTTCATCAAAAAGCACATTTCCCAACTATGCTAAGCAAAGTGGAAAAGCAAACACTTGAGGCCAAAGGGAGGACAGGCACTGCAAGATTATTACTAATACCTGGCTCTCAGCACCTAGGAAGTCTTGTTCCCTGAAACTAGTAAAATGAGGATACTGAAAGAGTCAAGAGAATAAAGTTGAGCAGCTGAAATTTGAAGAGATTCCAGCCCACACCTTCAATTTTCAGTGCTTTTGATATTAATTCTAGCAGCTAACATATACTTTCAAAATAAAGCATGAATCGTTCAAGATTGTTTCTCTTTCAACCAAAGCAGAACATAAGACATGCTGTGAAGAAGAAATTCCTAATTACCTTCCCCACAGGTCATCTTACAAACCTGAGAATAAACTTGGTGTTAGTAATAATTCAAAAACAAGTAGACAAAACAATAACAACTTCAAAAACAATGAAGATAAAGACTTTGCCAAAACGCTTATGCTGCAGAAGGGCACAAGTGAGTCCAAGCAGTCCTCTGCTATCTGCAAACAGACCAAAAAAAAAAAAAATTAAAAAAAAAAAAAAAGCCCACTTAAATATCTTAAATATTCCATAGGCTACTGCAGTGAAAGGTTGGGCAGTTTGTTCAAGGGCATCACAATCACTTCTCAAAACTTTTTTTTTTCTTGCGGCTCACAGGCCATTTTAAAGTGTCTTTTTCAAAACAAAACAAAACTAAACTAAAAAAAAAAAAAAACAACAAAAAAAGACTTTCAAATGTTACAGGTAGAGCCTTGTATTAATTTCAGTTAACATATTTAAGAAAGGTGATTAGTAGCTAATACATTTTACTTAGTCTGTAGCCAATGGTTGAATTTTAGAAAGTACTAAAGACTGAGTCTCTCTTAGCAGCTGGCATTAGCTAGTATTAGCATCAGTAGTTCTTTCAATTTTCTAAAGAGATGAAAGCCTAAGTTTAAATGTTTAAATCTTAGAGATTTAAATAAGGCAACTCCTTCCACCCAGATGTCTCAGAAATTAATAATCATGAGCTGGTTGGAAAATGAAGGTCTATGAACATCTCTGAAGGCCTGCTCAAGATCAACAGAGTAATTAAAATAATTAACAGCTACTTACAAATTAGCTTTAAAAATGTTAAAGGCATGTTAAAGGTTAATTAGATCATCATAAATATATTTTTTTTTATAAAGCTAAGAAAAATACAGAAAAGCCACGTGGTTATTGGAATGTAATAATATACAGTCACAGCCCCCTTTGAGGGTCCGACTTCGTCCAACACCATGAACACTACGCAGCTGGACTTCTCTCAGTTTGTTTTAAGGCACTTCCCCTGCATCAGGCGGAGATTTCAAACAACGAGCGGTGCCTGGCAAGAACTGCATGTCGCAGAACTTCAAAATTCTCCAAAACAGGACATTACAGTAGAAGGGACTTAAAAGTAAAGCCCCCCGAGGACTATTAAACTTTGAGAAAGATTGCCTGGAATTGCTTGAGGCATCATCTTGAAAGCACATGAGTATGCAGATCTGACCCAAAAGCCAACCACGCTTCACAAGAGGCACCAACCTGTTCACGGCAGAACTACGAGAAATCAGATACCAGTGTAAATAGAGGCGTTAAACTCAAGCCTGTGGCTGTCACACTGGTGGACTCATAGCAAAGACAAGATGGCAAAGACACTTTTTTAGCGTTCACGCAAATATCACTACCTGGATGAGCAAAGAAAGCCAATGGCAAAAAAGCTCTGACCTTTTGCATCTAGGTGTTATCTATACACCTTCCCCTCCTGAGCGTCTACCAGTGTTCCCTCTAGCACTTGATGCTATCATATCAACGTTTCCCAGACTGTTTTTAACAATAATAGATACAAATGATAAGAGGGGAATGCAACAACCCATGTAAAAATACTGTGAAGGCTACACCTACAGAACAGAGAAGGGAATGATGCTCAAGTTGCATGAAAAGCTACTCTGCAACATGCCGTCTACTCTACCTGCTAAAAAGTATATGCTTTTTATAAAGCATACATATGACTTCAAAAATGCCTTCCATAAAACCACTAGCAATACCAAAAACCTCCAAAGACTTGTGCTAGACCACTTATTTATTAAAGACAGAACATAAAACTCAAACGGGAACACACAAAAGCTATAAAACACTCATTCCATCATCTCGCTCTTCCCTGTGAATGCAAACTACATCCTACACTTCACGTTTGACCTTGTCTCTTCACCATAACTTTGTCTATCAAGCTCCTGCAAAAATAAAATTATACAAAAGTAGCCAGCATTCTCTAATAAGAATTTGCTGCATGGAAACCTTGTTTAGTTTTGTACCAAAGATCTTATTTAAAGCCAGAGCAATCTCCTCAGAAGTGTGACCATTCCCACAGGAATGAGAAAAAATCCTTCCTATTGAAATCAGAGCAGGAAAATAAAACAGAATTCGCTCTTGTTTCTGGCAAGAAAGGCATTCTCAAATCCTGCTTGGCCTTGCATTGCTAACAATAGCTTCTTCTTTCAACACTACACTGAAGTGCATTTTTAATCTTTCCAAGACTCTGGCTTCCTTGCTTTATTTAACACATTTATGCATGTATTTAACATAAGCACATCCATCCATCCAAGTGCCCCTATTTCTTTTATGTACTTTCTACTTAAGTTGAACAAATAAAGAAAACTGTAAACAGAACTAAATCTCAAAATAAGTTGGGAGTTAAAAGAGTCCTTAAACTGTGAAAGAAAACCTCTTGCTACTTGATCAAATAGCACTCGTGACCTAACATTTCAGGCCGCACCCTTATCTCACTGATGCTAATTTTACTCCGGCATCACTCCACTCAATTCCAAAAGGTCAGGATGATTTCAGTTAGCAATTATTTAAGGAGCTATTTTTTTTTCGTCTAGGAATTAAAGACACTAACTCTCTTCTGATCAACATAAACACCTCAAAATTGTCCTACCTTTAGCATCACTATTATTTCAGCTTCACAGTCAACTGGATTGACTCTTACTCACTGCCACTCAGCATTGAACACTTCAGCATAAATCCCCGGATTTTCCTCCTGAGCTTTGCAAACATTTGTCCTGAAATGTTGAGGTTCAAGAGAGCATTAGAAATTAAAAGCAGCAAGTAACATTCAAAACAATCTGACTGCAAAAAGGCTTTTTTGATTTTTTCCTCATTACAGATTAATATTACGCTAGATAGAAATCAAAATAAAATGAGAAGAAACAATGAAATTACACATTCTGCTCTCCTGAAGCTATTATAATTTCACAATACTTCTCAATGAAACAACTACTCAAGAGAACAGATCAGACATTTTATCTCAGGGTGACTTCAACTGCTTACAACATTAGTTACAGAACAATTTCCAGACCATATGCTTTTGTCATGTCAACGGTTTCTAAAGATAATAAATGTTCCTCAGTATCATGCCTGACATAACTGAGCGTATGAGCAGGCTGCTAAAATTATACGGAGAATGTACAAGCAAGCTCTTCAAGCAACGCTCTAATGACTTCCACCAAGGCCCACTCCTGCAGTGCCACGGAAGGATTTGGAGAGGAATGCAGACTCCACCAGAGCCAGCCGCCAACAGAAACCCAACGTCGTCACACCAGACACCCACGGCGAGACCGCACGCTGCACTGCGCGACGCCCACGGCGCCCCGCGTGGCTCTCGATGCCTCAAGCAAGCTAAGGCCCAGCCGTGCGACGCTCAGTCCTCTTTACGTCCTGCTGCAGAGCTCCCTGCTATGGGCTCTCCCAGACTGAAATACTGCTCGCTACTGTTGAACTCCCAATTTGCGAGCTTTGGAAGGTGGCTCGTTTCCGAAAGGTGGGAAAACAACAGTTAAGAAAAGCAGGCCTACCGTCAAGCTCACGTCCACCAGACGCGTTACCGCTCCAGGCCCGGGCCTCTTTACAGGGCGAGCAGGGCACAGGGCCACGGCCGATTCCTCCTCAGCGATGGGTTAGCACAAGTTGCAGATAAGTCTGCTGAGTTTAACTGCAGTACACATTAAGGTCGAATATGAAAGTAATTTTTTAAAAAAGCCAATTAATTCAGCATAAAATCTATGGATGGAAAGCAAATATGATAGGAACCTAAATTTACTGCAAATGAAAACACAGAATTATCAAACGGAGATGAACTTTCAATCCTAAGTATCTATAGCCTTAGGCAAGATTTAAAAAGCAGATGAAGCTAACAGTACAATATGACAACCCACTGAATCATAGTATTTCACATTTTTCTTGAAGATTTGGTTCCTGCTGTCCAGCAATTGAAATGCCTTTTTTTTTTTTTTTTTTTTTTCTTTTGAAAAGGAAAAGTTGGTCTAAAATATCCCCAAACCAAAAGGCGTGCAACTAAAGAGCTGGGGTTGAGGGAGGACCCCTCAACCAGCAGAATTCCGGTACTGCACACAGTTTAGATACTTCTGAGAAGGCATAAATACAATTCACTTAACTGCAATGAAAAACAGCCTGAATCGTCTTTGGATATGGTTTGCACACAGCTTATTCTTAATTTACATTTAAGTTACAGTCCACTGAAAAATTATTTTAAAAGACTTTTCCACCTGCAGGCCAAGAAAAACACTACTGAAAAACACATGGCCAATCTTGACCTTCATCCCCGTCCAAAGAAATCAAGAGGGTTAACATTTAGACCTTATCCCCTCACACACAACTATAAATGTGAAACCACTGACAGGCTTATTTCACCTGAAATTTTTGTACAAAAAGTTATCAAACATGGCACCACCTGGAACCGTAGTCACAAATAATATCACAGCAACTTCCATTAGAAAGAGGTAATCCTTACTCCGCTTTACTCAATATCCTTCGGTCCAAGCCCAGAGGCACAGCACCAGGAGATCCTATTAGATGATAATTATAGAAACAGTGGTGAAGCGTGCTTGACCCCGAGCACAGGCAGAACTGTGTTGCTGTCTTAACATAATTAAATGGTCTAAGGCCAAGGACTAGAAAACAAAATCTGTAACAACAGAGAGTAAAGTGACTAGAAAATGCAGTTAAAACATTTAAACTTTACACATAGTAACTCAGACAACCTGAGCTCAAGAATTAAAAAAGTTCTATTTTTAGGTAAGATTGTTTCCCCAAGCCTTAACTATTCAATATAAAATCATCAGCACTTCAAATAAAAATATTTGAGCCCAGTGATAAGTTGACTAAAATTAGTCTTTTTCAGTAACAACTTTGAGTGGAAAATATTACTCATTTTTTTTTTCATTACAGGATGACACTCCATGGAAAATCTGAAGAAAGTTACAAGAAAACTTTAAAAAAAAAAAAAAAAAAAAGGTAGAAAACGGCATTCTTCAAACTTTCACAGCCAAAATTACCCACACTACTCCTGAAAAAAAGATCTGCATAAAGAACATTTCTAAAATCTCTGTATTCCTCTTGAACTTGAGGATAACTTTAAAAGGTTACTGATGAGTACACTGAAACAAAGTTTACTAACACACAAGATGGCAGGTCTTATTTGAATAATCCTAAATTTAAAAAAAAAACAGAACACGAAAAGCTTGCACTTCAGCCTGAAATACATATTGCACAGAAACAACTGCTGTAAACTATAGATAAACAATGCTTTCAGCCTGAAACACTAGATAATACCAGAAAAACATAAGGACAAAGATGGAAACCATTTTCTAACAGAGTAAGCAGCTATCTAGACAAATAAAAAACAAACTTACCTACACTACAGTTCTACTATGATAGTTAATGCAATAAATTATGGAAAGAAACTAGGATTTGGAAGAGTTTCAATATCTCAATTAAAAAAAAAAAAAAAAAAAAAAAAGATTTAAAAATGAAGGCTGCAACAATCCAGTGCTTTGCTCTGTCAAGTTCAGAATAATGTAAGGATAAATATGTCGATCACCCCAGTATCTGCAGAGTAGGGTATTAAAGAGCATATCCAATAGCCCATTGGCAAATACAAAATAGTTTAAAATTCACCTTTCATAAAGTATATGAACGTCAGGGGAACATTTATACCACTTCTTTCGATTTATTTTGCATCACTTTAATGCCAGTTTACTACATAAAAGCCAGCCCAGATGCTTATCTAACCATAACTGTTTGCACGTTGCTACTTTTTTGTTGCCGATACAGTGGGGTCAGCGCTGACGCGACGGCAGCTTTTCCAGAGACGGCAGCACAAAGCCCCAACTGCTCTGGCTCTCTTCCCATAACCCCGTGCCAGCGGTGGCAAAGGCTGCTCGCAGGGTGCTCGGGACCCCCGGCATTTGTTTTACATGTAAATGGCATCAAAGATCTTTCAATCACACCTCAAGGAGGGAGGAGAAAGGCCACAGCCCGCTGGTTCCCAGTGGAGTCTTGCTCACACAACAACACCCCTTAATCTCTTCAGAGAAGCTGAGACAGCTCAGCACAGAGAAGAGAGAGAGTCATCCTAGAGGTTATTTAAAAGACAAAGAAAATAAGGAAGAAGAAATGGAGAAAGGGCCTCCAAGCTGCGACAGTCCTTCTTCTCAAATATAACCGCAGATAATCTTAAAAACTTTGTTTTTGTTCTCTTCCTAAATGCCTCAATATGTTTGAGTAACTTTATGCATATATACACATACACAGTCTCATTCCTATCTATATATGTTTATAGTATCTGTGCACGTGTGTGTGCATACAATGTATACACACACCCGTGTGTGCACACACTAGAACCTCCGCATTCCCATCTTACTTGGGCACCAATACAATAAAAGCTACTTAGTAATTATAGGCTGCAATTTCTTCTCCTACCAGACCAGCTTCACACGATTGCATTCTCCAACCCATGTCAGTGGCACTTCCACCCTGTGCAGCTACAGAGCCTCACAAGTCAGACCTATGAGGTACCCTATAAAGGGCTTACATTCATTTTAGAGTTCTGCTGAATGAAATGCATCTCCCATCTATGAAAAATATCCCCCAAAATCAAACTACTTTCTCTCTCCAGTTCACTATCGCAATCTGAAGCAAATGGTTTGAAACTGGAGGCTCAAATTTTAACCATTACCTTCTATCAGATAGGGCAATTTTCAGAGACCTTGTCAAACATACACACGTTCCAAAGACATCACCTGGAAGAGCACATACTGACCCCAGTTTGTAAATTATAGCTCTTCTGTTTAGGCTAGTGGATTAATGATACTAATAACCTAATTTTAGGAGTGCGCTAATACAAAGGAGAGAAAAGAAAACTTGAACTCTGTGAGAAAGAAAAACAAGTGCAAAACAATCTAAAGGAGGCAAGTGAGAACAGTTGAGAGAGCAAAACAGAAAGAGTGCATGAATCTCCGCTACCCTGTATGCAGTCTAAGGGAAAAAAATATTTCTACTCTCAACTATTCTCATTTGAAAGTGAAAGAGTCTATCTATAAAGAATATGATAATTATTTCTAAAACATTAGGAAAATACCTTTATTATTTTCACCTCCTATTCATTGTTTCTGAGATGCTTGAGTAGTAAATCATGTTTCAGTCACTGATACTGAGGACAGATGACAAAATATGACCAATTTCTTCAGATCACTGCACACTAAATATAGCTCTTGCAGAACATCTTTCTTTCTCACTATGAGACATAAAGATATGATACACCTGCAATGTGTATGTATATGATATACATACATAAAGACTTTTGTTAGCTGTAAGCATTTATTTATCCTGAAATCGCACAAGTAACCTGCCCTATACTGGATATGTGATGTTGGCTAAGGTTAGTCACCTTATACTTTCCATTACTGACTGATTGTTCTCTTAAACAAGTCCAATTCCATTCTGCTTAATTTTTACATTATAATTTTTTCCTTGATGCTCAAAGCCAGTAGTGATGTCTCCATTTGTCTGGTGGTTAAAACTTGGCAGCAGCTCAGCATGTCACAGGAACGAGGTGTGAAATCACACAGACAGCTGTACATTACACTCTGCTCAGCAGCAGCATTAAACCGTCAAGCTCTTCATTAGAGCCTGCGCTCATACGTGGACAAGATGCACAGGGAGCAAACTATTGGATGCTATGCAAGCCAGAATTCAGTATTTGCCAACAAAACAAGCTCTGCTTACTGAGCTCGTGATCTCCCTCCACATGACTCCCCCATTAAGACATTCAAGCCAAGCAAGAGGGTCCCGAGGCCGTGAGCGCAGGAGACAGCAAGACCACAACACGTCATTAAAAACGCATCACACCCAGGTACAGAGGAGGGAGGCAAATGCAGGACAGTTGATAGCTCCTCTAGGGACTCGCCTCTGAAGAGTTTTTAATCCACACAGCTTCACTGGCTGCAGAGCAACTGTCCTGGTGGATGCTTGCTAAGGGCATGGCCTGGCCTCAGGAACTCTTTCTATAAATAAAATGGAAAGTGCTCGCTATGATCTTCCTTTAAAGAAAAGTCTCTGCAAAGCATTTCCCACTTGGGTATTTCATTTACTTTCAAAAATAGAAACTTTAAAACATTGTTCTCCAAGACTTGATGGGAGCTTCCTTGGTTCTGTGGAACAACTTTGTTGCAAGGTGTCTTGATCCCTACATACCTTACAGCTATCCTGCATAACGAGACCCGCATAATGAGATTTAAAGCTGTGACAGCCTCTGCAAGCAGGAAAGGGAGCACGTGAGTGGCCATACACATCAGTGCGTTAGGAGAACATGACTATTACAATGGCTGGCTTGTTTAACTCTCCTCTTTAATCAAGAATGATTTATCGATGGCAAACATGACAGCTGGTAATTTAGAGCATTTTTTTTTCATTAACAAGAAATAAGAGGCCTCATTGGGATATGATTAAATTATACATCTTAGATTAGCAGCATTAACACAATTATAGCATAAAATTCTGAAACAAGTGAAAAAACAGCACTGATTTAAGATATCAGCAGAATCTCTTCTCACACAGCTGAGCTACAGTTAAGTTTTATTTAGAGGGGTCATGCACCTATATGTTCAATTGGTGAAAAGACAGGTTTCATCTATAACATCTAACAGACTTGAAAAATAAAAATAAGTGATAATGATGATAAAAATGATAAATAAAAATAATAAAAATGAAGCACTGAAAGTATGCTGGGGAGAGAGAAAAAACAAAATGGTACCACAAGAGAAACTCATTTCTACTTCCATTCTTCAGGCCACAAATTTAAGTTACAGAATTGGTATTAAACTCAATGAATTTGAGATCAAACAGTTCAGAGAAAGAGCCAGTCTAGATCAGCTCTGAATAATCTAACATGTCTCTTCTATTTGATTTATGACAGTCTGCACTGCATTATGAAACATAGCAGGAAAAATGAAGAAAAATAAGGACAATGCATAAAAATAATATTTTAGACCTGTGAGTGAACTTATGAAAAATGAGAAATTTGAAAACCTTGACATTCTGCTTGGGCATCACAGTTTGCACTGAGGTATATCCCTGAAAAGGAACAAACTATGCAAGTCTCTAGATTTATGGTCATGCCTCACAAAATTAATCAACAAAAACTGAAGTGTAAAAATGAGGGAAGGTCAAAATCTCAGGGTTTAGTCTTTTCATTTGGGATTTCTATATTATTCTAAAACAACTTAAAATTCTGCATTTATATATTGTTCAAATAATATTGCCTAAAAATTAAGACATGGACAGATGCAATAATTGTGTTGTTATTCAGAAAAAGAGACTCAGCAGTGGGGATATATCTGGTATGTATGTTTCCCCTAGGGCAGCCCTCCTTTCTACAGCATATGTATATATTTAAAATTACAGGACTGCTTAATACAATACAGCCCCAAACAACTGCTGAAAGTGTTGCACACCACATAAAGTGGAATTCTGGGCAGGCTTGTAAAACATTTACAGTGTCATCGTTCTCAAGACAGACGGTCACAGTTTATATAAGCAAGCTAAGCAGTACCTAAAGGTTGGTTTGGTGAACTTTTTAATCTTTTTTTTTTTTTTTTTTTGGGGGGGGGGGGGGGGGGAGGGTCACTAGGGAGAGGGAATCAATAAATACACACATATAACTATTAAAGGAAAAAAAATGAGAAACAAGAAGACATTTTTTCAGTATTAGGAAATATGCTATGCCCCATTCTGCTTTAGGTATTCACAAACATTGCACCTAAAATCACATCTACATTACATTACATCATCATTATATTACATCTAAAGAGGGGCAAAATTATTGCAGTTTGCTGACACAATAACTCCCTGATCCAGAGAACAGCGATTGTAGTGCACAGGTGCCATAAGGAGACCTATAGAAATCTACTCACATCCCTACCATTAGTTAGCTCTGCTGCATTAGAGTCAAAACAAAAGATCACTCTCAGGATCACTGATTAATTAGATAGCAAAATGACAACCAGCAGTCACTTGGAACATAGATATTTTCAGGCATGTTCGTGATAAGTAACCAATATTACCTTCTGTCGTCTGCCATAAAATTGAAAGCTAGCATCTCCCATCTTGTTCCAATTTTTTAATCCTTTAGTGACGAAGTTGAAGCAAACGTATCACATAATTTTAGTATGTTATATGGAGTGATTTCTACTGTAAACGTAATTCCCACATTAATGCAGCAAAATGTAGAGAAGATGCTTACTTACAGGTCTGCTCCATTAGATATATCTAGATTTAACAAGTATGCAAGAGAAATTAAACATACTGAACACAACACTGCTTTCATGCATCTTTTCTGGCACAGACAAAATTAACCAGAAGATACAATAATCAAATTCATCAAAGATGACTTATTAGGAAGAGTCCCTATAGCATGATGAAAGTACACTATTTTTTTTTCCACTACTTGAAATTAGATGCTAAAGCATCACATTTCCTAACACTGGATCACAAATTAGACCAGTGCCTTCATTTATGACTCAGTGGACAAACAGGGAGGTTTGCATGATTCCCTGATGCTCTCTGACTTCTGTTCATGGGCTTGCAGTGGACGGGTGCTAAATACAGACCAGGTGGCTTTTCCACAGCACACTAAGCATGAAGGAAAAGCCCATCCTGAAATAAAACTCCAGCTCAGGTATTCAAGTTTCCCAAACAGAACACACAGTCCACTGCGCTCCCAGGATGGAGGACAACGGGAGCACTTTGCTCAACTACATTCATTTTTAACCTGCTGCTTAAGCAGTGCTGCCAACCACAAGGGCTAGAAATACGTGGGAGTTCTCCCATCATTTAAACACTGGGAATTCATCTTAAAAGCTACCTTAGCTTTTGACAGCAGCTGCAGTTGCTTTGAAACGAAGCCCCATTCATTGGTTTGGGTCATGGGGCAGTTTTGGTGCACGGTAACAAAATCTCCTCTTGGAGGAAACTTAACTACAATCTTTACTCCAGGCAAATAACAAATGTGCTCCAACTCCTCAGGAAAATAAAAGTCCGAACAAATGACTGGCCCTTTAAACAGAACTGAACTACACTCATGCCAAGGACACACAGCCCAGGGCACTGACTAAACAATTTGAAGACTGCAAGCTACTTTGATACACAATTAGAGGCCTCAGCACCAATGTCAGTGCCCAGGTTTTATTTTATTGCACTGATTTTTTTTAGTTTGCACATAGGTGGAATTTGGATTTAGAGATTTATATATGATCAATTAGGAGGATTCTGGGGGAAAATATTCCAGCTTTTGAAACAGAATATCTTCACACACAACCAATTTAGTCCCACAGACTTCCGAGGCTAGTAAAGCAGCTACCCTCACCTCCAACAAAATACTAATGATAGGGTTAGGTAATGGCTTAAATTAAGATCTTGCTCAGTCCTGACAGTACTTACGCTCTTGCAGGGCTATTCACAGGAACAGAGAATGAAGTCATGCTCCAAAACTTCCTCTTTCCACACTATCGTGCAAAAAGCCTTCCTTATTTAGCAGCTTAATAGAAGTGGTAATGTTTCATGGAACAGGTCCACACTCGGAAGCGATTTACTCCAAGACCTTCTGAGAACAGCAGCATAACTCACAGCTATGAATGCATAGAGTCTCACCTCATTTCATATACTAAAGGGATTTTAAGGCAACCAAGCCATTTCCAGTTAAATGTTCATTGCAGTGAGCAAGATATCCATCTATTTTTACTGTGTTTTGTTTCACATTCTAGAAACTAATGAAATGCTTGACAGTGTCTGCTTCAGCCCTCAACTAGGCCAGTTTGAGTTGCTAGTTGAGGAATATGCAAAGTAAATTACATTGCTGAAAATCCCCACGTGGGAGGCCTATTTAGGCAGCCAACTGCACAGGAAAGTTGTAGGTAGCCTGAACTTGGGTAAAGGAGCTACTGCTCATGCACATCAATTAGAAAGTTCAACCAAAATAACATCTGGATGATCCTTCCCTAGACAGATAGTGTCCCATAGAATTTACGCCATGAATTCTGCCACGCAGGAACAAATTGTCTAGAAAATGTTTCCAGGATTTGGTCAATCTCTCCTCCTCCCACACCCTGAGCAAGAGGAGCAAGGAAACACTAGCACAGAGCTCCTTCCCCTATTCCTCCACACCTGGATTCACATTACTAAAAGTCATTACACAGTTCACTAACAGCTGAGTAGTAATGAGTAATCAGTAAACGAGTGCCCACCATTCACGCCTATAACATATCATGACAGATTGTCACTGCCCTCTCATCCTTATGCCATACCAGTAACTGCAGTTCACCCAGAACAGAAACAACATACATTTAAAAGTGAAAAGAATGAACACGAAAACCTTTCAATTAACAGTCAACTTTTGCTTTTGTTGTTGCTGGGGAGGAAAAGAGGGTCAGGAGACTAAATACTACACAACCATGGTTGCTTTCTTCATACAAGTCACAACCTACACTCTTGGACAGATATAGATTTTATTTCTCTCTCAAAGCCTTACTTTGTTTAAAAATAAATAAATAAATAAATAAAGCAGTATCTTTACCTGAGGCTTCTGAAAGCGCTAACATCATCTTTTGCAATGGCTTTTGCCCAACAGACTGGGCCACTTTAGCAGAACCCATTCTTAGAGCAGTGAAAAACACAACAAGAACCATCTGAGACCAAACACAAGGATGCTTTTGTACCATGAGCAACTTCCATTGCATGGGGCATTCAAATCTTCCCAATCTGCTCTGCCAGCGAAACAAACACTTATTAGCCAGCAGCAGTCAGATGAGACAAGCAAGAAAAGCTAAAAAGGTCTATGCCTGCCTCCACTCAGAGAGAGCTGGGAAGGCTATTGCTCTGCTTGCTCTTAAAATATTTCAGAAAGCATTACATGCTTGGTATTGACCTGCAGGGTACCAAATAATTCATTGTAAGATTATTGCTCTCTCCATTCTTTTGTTTAAAAAACAAACAAACAAACAAAAAAAACACTACTTTGCCCTCTGAACCTCCTTTTAGGCAAGAGGTAAAGGCTGCAGTGTGTCAAGGGAGCTATTGCCTAAGCCAAGCGATGTGGCACATATAAGCACTGTAACAACCTGGGATTTACACATTCCCCTTCCCTTTAGTGACTGGCCACTCTGAAGAGAGAAGCAGACACAAACTGTGGTTCATGAACAATTAAAATAATACAAACCAGTAGACTACGCTTTATGTAAAGGCAAAAAAAAAAAAAAAGTGTGTATTCATACGTGTGTGCGTATACGCATATATAAACAAAAGTAGTAAGTAATGGTAACTGAACGTGAAAATTCTTGCACCATCTCAGAAATATACATTCTTAAAATTTCTGTAAGGAAATTAAAAACTGCAAGGCTGAGCCCAATCATAAAGAACACTATTCTAAATGAAGACAAAAGACAACGTCAATACTGCATCCAATTTTAACTGTAATTGTACTTCTCTTCATCTTAATAAGTTTTTGTTTAGATGAGAAGAGAGATCTGATTTCCTTTGACAGATGTAGGTCGGCTCCGGTGCTACCCAGCTAAACGCTTTACTAAGGAAGCGAATCTGATTACCTACATTTACTATCCAAATATTTCCCCAGTCTCCAGGAGGCTAGTGAGGGAGGAAGCAATTTAGCTGTCTTCTCTGAACTTCTGAACTCTTCCGAACTTCACAAACACAATTAGCAGGTAATTTGAATGCCTGATGGATAGCATCAACAGAAGTCCTTCTACAATGCTTTAGAAAAATTTACATGTTGAGCAGACCTATCGCATTGCTGTGGTACATGAGTAGACAGCAGTTCCAAGTAGAGAAACATACTGATTCTTAAGAGGAAATGAGCTCTTTGGTTTCTTTAAGAAATAAATATTTGAGAAAAATGAGGCAAATCTTCTCTTGGCATAAAGTTCTACTGATTTCTGATAAAGCGCGTCAAAATTGAGACACGGAGATGATTAGATGAACAGGTGTAAAATAACTAGAGTTTAGATGTAGCACTGTAAGTTTTAACTTACTCAGTTTATGTAAGGAAGCAGCGCCTTACTTTTAACTTGCTCTTTTACATCGGAAAATACTTCTGCAATGCCTATTTCAGGATGTTTAACAATGAAAATACATAGTAGTACCAATGCCTTGCTGTTCCTCACAGAACTTCCTGAAGAACTGGATTTGGTGTTGGTTTCTCTGATTAACAGAAATCAGACAAACCTCAGAATCATCAGAAATCCTCGAGCGCCTCTTGCTTCTAGAGCTCTCAAGAGCTTCCAGAAGAGAAAGCAGGCAGGGACTACTCCCCTGCTATACACCAAAATTTAACTGATGCGCTCACTTGCTCTCTTCTTCCCATCGTTTCTCCCTGACCCTAAACAAAGCAAGCTTAGTATTTTTCATATGCAGAGCAGCCTCTCAATGATGATTGATGCTGCATACAGTAAATGCACATTGAGGTACTTCTGCTTTCATACAGCATTTTTCCTGCAGTAAATTGTCTGCTGGAGGTACTGTCAATCAAGCATGACATGCCAAGTACTTCTTGTACAGGTATTACCCTCATTTTAGAGGGATACTTGAATAGCTGAATATGGCCTTCAAAGAAGATTCAGAAAAACAGCTCAAATCTATGTTAGTTGACAAAGATTTACTTGCATAGACTTTCTATCAAAAGATGTGCATTATCCCACTATCTAATATTCTAAAATAAGACATGGAAAAAGGCAGCGCACTGCGCTAAAGAACTTAGTTTTGACAACAGAATGAAAGAAATGTATTTGCAACTTTCTCAAACTATGAGTTAATGAGGACCACATCCCGTGACCAACATGAGGACAGAAGCAGTAGATGTCTTGCCAGTTGTTGCAAATTCTGGGCAACCCTGCTGGCCTGCAGAACGCCAGCAGGTGAGCAGCAAGCCAGGCTCGTAGCTTTGCATCCCATCAACGTCACCTAACGCTTGCTATTCTAAGGCGCTACTTCACATTGTTTATTTTCTTAACCCAACTTTAGCCATATGGTCTGCTGTCTCCCTGCTTTGCTCTCCCTCCTGGGAGGCAGAGAGGTAGTCAGGGAAAGATAAGAAGGGAAAAGATGGCTAACTGCAGAACAAAGAGAATCACGTTGCTTTGTCCTTTTTGCGTGTGTGATTGTTGAAATATGTATCAAGTTATCTAGCTACCAGTGGAGAAAAAACCTTGTGGTTTCTAAAGCAAACTTTCCTCTAGCACATGAAGTTAAACTGGAGCTTTTTGATGTCAACATTCCTCTGGTGTTAGCAAAAACCTGTCAAATTTGTGGGCAAAATACAGCCTAGGGAGTCGCTGCAAGCACGGTGCCCAGCGTGGCGTCCCACACAACGACCTTTCTCAGAGGGCTCCGCTTTCCATGAGAATCTGCAGGTTAACACAGAGCTCCATATAAAATTTGCAGGAAGTTTTTAAACATGGAATATCTATAACAGCACATCTGGGCGCCACGCTGCCTCCTGTTGGCTTTTATGCTATACGCACGCCCTCTGTTACTTCATGAGTGCCCGTGGGCAGCGGGCAGCATCCTGCATCCCGTGACTGGCACTGAACTCTGGCTGTGCCTTGTGAGCCTAAGGGGCTGAAATGGCCAAGGCAAAACCCCACCAGCCACAGCCCCAGGCCGGCCTCCTTCCTCAGTGCTGCGCATGGCTAGAGAGCAACGCACACAGAAAAGCTTTGAAGTCTGCCTTGATTCCGGCATTTCCTAGCTTTCAAGGGTCTCTTAACCTTGACCGTTTCAAATACTTTCTCAATGTGTAACTGCATATTTAAATTACATCTACCTTCCTTATTTTCTTCCCCTAACCTCTGTCTACCTTTCTACGGTTTTAAAAAAAAAAAAAAAAAAACAGCTCTTTGAAGCAGGGATTATCCTTTTCAAGTGTTTGGAAAGTACCTTGCATGTCAGTGAAACAACGAAATCCTAAGAGCAGCACTGGTTTGTTTCCACTTCCTTTTGGTGTTGCCGCCAAACCCCTTCAGGAAGGTAACTGCCGATTCAAGCCCGACTCACATACGTAGCACCGTGCAACGCGTTTGCCTCTTGCCCGAATTACCGTGCTGGGTTTCATCTCTCTTTCCCAAGTGGTTCTCACTGTTACAGCAATATTTCTGCTTCTGCTCAACCAACCCTATCCTCAAGGAATGAGCCTGTGCTGAATTAACTCAGCTTCATTTCAGCCTCGGTATCCGTTTACAGTAGCGCTCAATACTTCTAAACTAGCACTGTCATATGTCACCAGTGATATCAATTCTTGTTTAATGCAAAAAGGAAATCAAAGTGTTCATTTTGGATATGACTATGACCAAAATCATCTTAATTTATATATATACCCACTTACATATTCCTCACGCTCAGACATAGGCAATTTCCTTAAGGGTTTGGAGAAAGACTATATAAAGTATCTTTGAAAAGTTTGGTGTTTTTTTTTTGTTGTTTTTTTTTGTTAGCTCAGTAGCCTCAGGTGTATTTGTATATCCTCATATTTCAACTGCCAGTGCCAAATACCCTACTGTAATACCAGTGAAAGCCTTTGCCATGATCAACTGCCTTCCCAGCTGCTTCTCTGGAAAGCTGCAGGGTATGTAACACAGCAAAACTCTATCAGCCTCCTCAAGGGAAGTTGTCAGGATTCAGAAACTCACAACTCAAGTAGCAAATCACAGTCTCCTCCTTTCCACCAGCCTAGAATGGCTTGTTTCTAAATTGTTGGTGTTCAGGGATCGTACGCCAGTGCTAAAACCAATGCAAAGAAGAGACACGCAGCACAGAGCAAGCCCTGCAGACTGCCTTAGGGAGAAGTGGAGACCTGTTGCTGAGCAGAAAGAAATTTCCAGGCTGAAACTGAACCGCGAGAGTTTGACTACCCTTCAAACTCTTGGTCTCCATACTATAAGCATGTTTATATTGATTTCATTCCACCCTGAGATAACACCACAGAAATTCCTTGCTGCTTTCAACTCAGGTGCTATAGAAGGAAAAAAAAAAAAAAAGAAAGAAAAAAAAGAAAAAGAAAAAAAAGGAAAGAAAAAAAAAGTTTGGCGAATGCCTTTCCCGTCCGTACGTGACGGAAGGGACGCGCCGAGTGTACCCGCTTCCCAGCTGATGCGGCGGCCGAGGCGCCCGCCCAGGCTGGAGATGCCGGTCTGCAGCCAGCTGCTCCCGGGCGCGCCAGGCCCAGCGGCGTCGGCACCGGCCCAAACACGGCCAGCAGGGCCTGCGCAAGCCCAATTCGTTACCTAATATCTAAACATTCAACCTAGCTCTTTGCAAATGTGACAAAAAAAAAAATAGTGATTACCACTGCCCCTGTCCTGCGTCCCTGTGCATTAGGCAGTAACTTTAAAGGGGGGGATTATATGACGCAGGCTGGCAGACAGCTAACCTCTGGGAAGGTCCTTTCCTGGCTTACAACCCTGAATAGAGACCATCAGGAAAGAAATATTTTTCCCCAAACGATTTTTGACCAGCCATGATGTGGCAAAGTTAACTCTATAGCAGAGAGGCACAACATCCTCTCGATTTCCCCAAGCACATTCCTTAGAGCACACTTGCTCATAGCTTTAAAACACACACATACAGGTTTTCAAAGTAACGTCCATAAACGCTGCTGTGCATAAAAACCTCGA